>AWOL01S0006606.1:20010-38444 GCA_000715115.1 Nicotiana otophora | reverse complement strand
ATGTTAGGGAGCGGGAAATCATCGATAGGACTTGCTATGTTCAGATCTCGGTAATCGACACATACTCTAACTTTCCTATCTTTATTTGGAACTAACACGATGTTGGCTATCTAGGACGGGTATTCGACCACTCGGAGAACCTTGGCTTTGATTTGCTTGGTGACCTCCTCTTTTATATTCAAGCTCATATCTGGCTTGAACTTTCTGAGCTTCTAAGAAGAATGTAGAAAGATAACAATAAATACGAAAAGCAGTAATGCATTAATAAAACATTAAAATGTCAATAAGTATGACAAGATGGATCGAGTAATTATTTCAAAACAAAATACGGTAAATGTCCTAAATGCTTAAAACAACTTGAAAATAATTCATGCTAATTTGCCAGGCTACCCAGGAATGCGGCGAGCCAGGGATGGTGCAGCGGTCCAGTTCTTCAGAACAACTCCCTTTTCCATTGTCTGAGTGGTAAGTTCTTCCTCCTCCTCCACCTCTTCAACAATTTCACTACAGCCCATGTCTTCTTCACCTAGAAATAACTTCCTCATGGTATCCAAAATCTCATATTCCTTAGATCCCCACATTGTGTCAGCCTGATGGAATGTATGGTACAGAGGTAGTATGGGTTGCTCCAGTGGATAATAAGGGGAGTGCCATGGCGGTGTCCAATCTTGATGTTCTTGTACGGTATATTCATACCCGAGTCCAAAGGTCGTTCCATGATAATGTGGTTGTATGGGTTTGGTGAGCCCTTAATGCTTTTTACCAAGACCCTTGTGTTACGTCTCGCGTTTTCATACGTTAATGTTCCGTCGTAAGTTAATCGGCGTAAGTTCAAGAATGGAGTTATTTTAGGATTATAAGCATTATGCTATTTCAAATACGTGATGAGTAAAATTTGTGATGGAGAGAAGGTAAGCAAATAGAAGAAAATGAGTTTCGTCGATGTTTGGCAATTTGGGATAAAATACGGTCCAAGCTATAATACCTTATATTTATAGACTAGCACCATACAAGGTACCAGATGACCACGATAGTATGATGTATAAGGTGTATTAAAAATGAGTAGTATTTTAAGTAAATTGAGATAAATCTTAATTATGTGGGTAATTGGTTAATTATTGGGTAATGAGATATCACCTAATTAATTAGGGATATATATGATAATGAGTAAATGTGGCAGCCCCTCCATTTAAAATAAGTGACTAATGATCTTAATTGAAAGGTGGCATCATAAGTGAGTACGTGTAAGTCATTTAGTATTTGGCTTCATTGGACTTAAAGAAAGAAAGTACGAGATCTTATAACATTTTTCCTAATTCAACCATTTCAAACAGAACACTCAATCTAGCATGTTTTCTGTAAGAAGTCTTATAACATCTTCCTAATTTAAGCATTTCAAACAGACGCTACACTTAGCAAGTTTTCAACAAATTTCATTCTCAAAAACACTTCAAATCATATTCTAAACCTTACACTAGCAACGTGATTCTTCAAATTCCTACACAAAAATCCAACAAGAAGTATTGAAATCATAGCAATGTAAACTTTTACGGTTCTAAAGGAGTACGGTGTAACCTTTTCCAAGAACATCATACGGACTTTTCCCTAATCCAGGTATGTTAAGGCTAAGCCCTTTCTTCATTTTTGGCATGATCTCGTAATTACACGAGTTTGATAACGAGGCATAAAGAAAAATTCATATCCCTGAATTTACGTATATTTTCCTAGTCTTGTAAGTTATAGTATTCTCCTTATCGGGACTTCATATCCAATCGAGTATTTCCTTTTTTCCATTCATGAGAGCAGAGAATCTATATATACAGTATTACAGTATTTGCCTTACCATCGAACTATAATCGATGGCAGGCCCCTATTGGGCAACCTCTGATCAGATGGTAAGTCATATACCGAGCCTACTGTGGCTGAGCGCCTATGAGAGAGCCCAGTTGGCCGAGATACAGAGCCTAGTATGGCCGAGGGCCTATGAGCGAGCCTACTATGGCAGAGCAGTTATATATATATTCCGAGCCTTGTAAGATCAGACAACTATTTTACTTACTATAATAGAGTCAGTATCAGCAGGTGAGCATATCTTTAGATTATCTTTGACCCTTAGTTGCTTTCAGTTATTATATTATCAGTTCAGTTTCAGCTTTCAGTATATTGCCTTACATACTCGGTACATTATTTCGTACTGACGTCCCTTCCTGGGGGCGCTGCATTTCATGCGTGCAGGTTTAGACAGACAGACGAGTAGACCACCTCAGTAGGTGTTGCCTGAGATCAACTATATTGGTAAGCTCCCCGTCCTTCGGAGTTTCCGGGTCTAGAAGTTTTGTGTACATCTTGTGTATGTATGTAGATAGGTTATGGGTAGGTCGGGGCCCTGTTCCAATCACAGTACATCAATCAGTAGAGGCTTGTAGACCTATCTGGTCAGTTAGTGCAGTATGTTAGGCTTGTAGGCCTTATACATATATTTTGTTGGCTTGTTAGTTATATTAGTTATTACGGCCTTGCTGGCCCAGCTTTATGTTGACATTTAGTCAGCGTTAGTCTCTATTCAGTTTTATATTTTGCTTCGCCAATTGTCTTGCAATGTGGCCCCTGATAAAGTATGACATTATATGTCCAGAATTTCTGAGTCGCAAATTGGTATGCAAGGATAGATGAGGCACCGGGTGCCGGTCTCGCCCCCAGGCTCGGGGCGTGACAAAAGTGGTATCAGAGTAGTTCTGTCCTAGGGAGTCTACAGGTCGTGTCTAGTAGCTTCTTGTTAATAGATGTGTGGTGCACCACATTATATAAGCAGGGGACTACATGGCATTTTTGAATTGGTTACCCTTCTTTCAAATCTAAATCATGTTGTAGAACTGAGTTATGGGAAATTAGAGTTAAACTTATGTGTTGGCGTTTCATGCACAGTTGACGGTAACTAGGAAGACTACGGCTAGCCAAAGAAGAGAAACAGCAGTAGGTGAGGGGACTAGCAGGGTACCCCCAGTAAATGGGGCCCAATTAGAGGCACAGGGAGAGACCCCTACCCAGCGTTTACTGGTTCCTCCGCCACCTGAGGAGATTCCTAGGGAGACCGCATATCCAGTTCCCCCTCCGCTTCCATCAGATCAGGACTTGAGAAGTATGGTGCATTCGTTGGAACAATTGGTAGCTACCCAGCAACAGGCTAGGGCATCCTCTAGTGCAGGACCTTCTGAGGGATCTGGGAGTTCAAGGGTCCGAGAGTTTATTGCTTTGAGTCCCCCAGAGTTCACGGGGACATATCAGAGGGAGGACCCGAAAGATTTCATAGATCAGCTTCACAGGATCTTTCAGGTTATTCATGCCACGGAGAAAGAGGCAGTTGATATAGCAGCTTTTCAACTTCCCAGATATAGCCATCCTTTGGTACGAGGGATGGGAAAGGTCCAGGGGACGTGATGCATCTCCTGCTATTTGGGAGAATTTTTCATATGCCTTCCTTGACTAATACTTACCGTGAAAGATCTAAAAGGCCCGAGTCGATCAGTTTCTAGCCCTCAAGTAGGGCAATACGAGTGTTCGAGAGTATAATCTCTGTTTTGACTCATTGGTTAGATATGCACCATCCATAGTTGCTACTATGCGGGACAGCATCTACAGGTTTATAGCAGGGTTGGCCCAAGAGTTGACCGAGGCATGTGCCACTGCTACATTACAGAATAGTATGGATATCTCCCAGATTCAGGCATTTGCCCAGAATATAGAAAGGGGTAGGCGTCGACAGCAGGGTACGGAGAGGACTGACTCAGGGCAGCGTAAGAGGATGAGATTTTACAGATCTCAGGAGCAGTCTCAGTGTAGTTACAGGTCCCAGTACTTTGAAAGACCACCTAGACCTCTGCCACCTCAGCTACAGGGTTACAGGTATGACCGCCATACTTAGTCAGGACCAGGTGAAAGCTCCTAAGCGTCAGGTTTGCAGCGATAGCGAGGTTCGGGGTAGACATGGCCATTTCCACCGCGGTGTGCCATCTGCGGTAGAGGACATGTGGGCCAATGCCGAGCCAGTTCCGATGCTTGTTATACATGTCAACGTCCGGGGCATATGATGCGATATTGCCCAAATATAGATTCTGGGGGTACGGCACAATCAGTGAATTCAAGAAAAATATCATCTGTCTCTGTGCATCCTTCAAGGCGCGGGTCTCAATCTTCGGCTGGTAGAGGTTGGGGCAGAGGTAGAGGTTTCAGTTCAGGTGGTAACCAGAATCGTAGCTATGGGCAGGACCAGGAATCCTCACTAGACGTTGTGACAGGTATGTTGAACATTTGCTCTCACGATGCTTATGCCTTGATAGACCCAGGATCTACTTTATCATGTATTACCCCATTTGTCGTGGGGAAGTTTGGTATAGTTCCTTAAATATTAAGTGATCCTTTTGCGGTATCTACACCGATTGGAGACTCGATTATTGCTAGACGGGTTTACCGAGGTTGTACGGTACCAGTTTATGATCGTCAGACCTTAGCCGACCTAGTTGAGCTAGAGATGTTGGATTTTGATGCTATCATGGGCATGGACAGGTTGGCAGCTTGCTATGCCATAGTTGATTGTTGAGCAAAGATAGCTAGATTTCACTTTCCGGGTGAGCCAGTCCTTGAATGGGTAGGTAATACAGCGACACCCAGAGGTAGCTTTATTTCCTATTTGAAGGTGAGGAAAATGATTGCAAAAGGGTGAATTTATCATATTGTGCTAGTTAAAGATGCAGATGCTGAGAGACCTACACTTCAGTCTATTCCAGTAGTCAAAGAGCACGCAGATGTATTTCCAGATGAACTTCCAGGTATTCCTCCAGAGCGAGAGGTTGCTTTTGGCATCGATTTGCTTCCGAGAACGCAACCAAAATCCATCCCTCAATATAGAATGGCACCTGTCGAATTGAAGGAGTTAAAGGAGCAGTTAAAAGTTTTACTGGAGAAAGGTTTCATCAGACCCAGTACCTCATTATAGCCTACCATCAGACTGCACGGACAACTCACGTGCCAACAGGATAACTCTCAAACACAAGGCAAGTACACATGAGTACATGTAAATGGTCAATAACATCAAGATTCATCTTCTTAAACTGATATGGGTGATTTATTTACGTGTATGGTTGTACAAGGTTCTACCACAATTCAAGTAAACAACCAAGAGTAGAGACAATAAATGGCGCATAAGAAATGATCATCACAAAATGTACACGGTGTAACTCACACAGGGTATGCACACCACTACACAAATAACAATAATAACAATGCCCCTAGTCCATCACAAGTCATCACAAATCATTCCCCGACATAGCCCACCTTGTCTCGCCACGTGCTCAAAAATAAAGTAAATGCCCATACTCTCTCGTCGCAAACACATAATAATATTTTCACCTTGTCTCGCCACATTCGCAAACCCACATCTATAGCCCGCCTTGTCACGTCGCATGTGCAAATATCAATAGTAACAATAGCACGGACAACTCATGTGTGAGCACCCCTGGAATCCTCTCAACAATACCACGTGTGCTAAAACATAACAACACAATAAAATAACTTCACAACCATGCATAGCCCTTGGCTCAACAATACTCGGTACAAGAGAAACAACAACAATAACACATGAATATGGAAAGTAAATCAACTCAAGAACTTCATAACACAAAGAAACGGACGAACGAGCTCACAATGAAAGAGACAACAAAGAATAATGGTTTCAACAAAAATAGCTCAACAGAGGGAGAGATAGCGTGCAACAATGATTTCCACATAACTACAACCCAACGGTAAGAGAGATAGCATGAATCAATGATTCTAAATAAGGATAAGTCAACAATTAAAGGAATAACAAAACCTCAATTAAGGTTGAGCAATTACAGAAAAGATACTAATAAATTCAATTAAGGACAAGCAATTACGGAAAAGATAATAATGACTTCAATTAAGGATAAGAAATTATGGAAAGAAGAATAATAACTTCAATTAAGGATAGGCAATTACGGAAATGATAATAATAGCTTTAATTAATGATAAGCAATTACAAAAAAGGTAGCATGGAAATAAAGAGGCAATATCTTCAATTAAGTCACACAAGCGTTTAATTGGCATCAAGGGTAAAACATGAATCAATTAAATCCAAATAAGACGTGTAAGGGTATATTTAGTAAATGGGAGATTTAACAAGCTAAACAACTTCACATCTAATGAACATAAGAACATAAGAGCACTAAATGGTCAAATTTCCACAAATAAGCCCGAGTACATACTCGTCACCTCGCGTACGCGGCCTTCACATGACACAATTAGCACAAATGACTCCAATCCTAAGGGGTAGTTTCCCCCACACAAAGTTAGGCAAGATACTCACCTCAAAGAAGCTAGACTTTTACTCTAAGATGTCCTTCTCGAGTGGAACAACCTTAAGACGGCTCAAATCTATCCAAAACAACTTCAAATCATAAACAAAACTCATAGGAAACGATTCTGGATAATAAAGCTTCAATCTGTAAACAACACTAAAACGTCAACCCAAAAATCAACCCCGGGCCCACACCTCGGAACCCGGCAAAATTCATACAATCCAAAAACCCTTTCAATTATGAGTCCAACCATACTAATGTCATCCAATTTTGACTCCAAATCAATGTTCAAACCCAATTATTCTCTTCAGAAAACGTTTTTGATAAAAGTTACCAAATATCCAATCAAAACCTGGATTAATTCAGAAATGAACTTATGTAATCATATTAAATTACAAACATTATAGTTTTATTCTGACCCCCGTGAAAATACGAGGAGAACGCCACAAATATCACCTCAATTGGATCTCTAGAACTCAAGATATGCTCAAACTAAAGAATCGCAGTCGGATTTCTTAGTACATAGGGAATTTCGCTTCCGCGCCCGAAACTCCGCACCTACGTTTGCCCGCTGTAATTTTTGCATTCGTGGACCATGTTTTGCACATGTGGGGTCATGGATGCGGACCCAACTTCGCATCTGCAAAGCACCACCAACATATCTCTTCTCCGACACTAAAATGACCATAACTCGCTCATACGATGTCAAAATTCAATAATATTTTTGCTATGGCTTCATAATTATGATCCAGATCTAATGCTTCAATCAAAACACCAATTGGAGGTCATTTTCTTAATGTTGTAGCATTTATGCTTGAAGAAACGACGTCGAAACATAAAACACGAGCGCAACACAACCCAAACCTATCTGAAACTCACCCGAGCCCCTCGGGACCCCGTCCGAACGTACCAATAAGTCCCAATACATAACGTGGACCTGCTCGAGGCCTCAAAATATGAGAAATACGAATCGCACCACAAATACAACTTATTAAACTTATGAACATTCAACTTCTACAACTCGCACCGAAACATCTCAAATCAACCCAGAATGACGTCAAATTTTGCATGCAAGTCTCAAATGACGTAATAGAGCTAATTTAACTCTCTGAATTGCAATCCGACCCCCATATAAACAAAGTCAACTCTCGGTCAAACCTCTTAACCTTTCAAAACTTCAACTTTCCAATTTTCGCCAAAATACTTCAAATTATCCTACGGCCCTCCAAATCAAATCCGGACGCACGCCTAAGTCCAAAATCACTATACGAAGCTATTGGAATCATCAAAATGCCATTTCCGAGTCGTCTATACAAAAGTCAACTCGGGTCTACTCTTACCGTTTAAGCTTTTAAATCCTAACTACAAAACACACGCTAGGCATAATACATAATACGAAGCTGCTCAAGTCCTTAAACCGGCAAACATGGGACTTATTCTTAAAAAGACCAGTCAGGTCGTTACCTTCTCCCCCTCTTAAACAAACGTTTATCCTCGACCGTGCCAAGAATCATTTCGAAGTTATCAATCACTAAGTCAACAAACCATACATACACCTGTGGGTGACCCCACGACACCCCAAATCCACGTAAGCCCGATAACACCACCTCTACTGATGGTTTTTCCTTCCACTAATACCAATAGGCCTTAGAAGAACATTTCTCACCATCCGGTTGTATCCACAAGACCTGATTCTTACATCAACACATAGTATCAGCCTCAACTAGCTGCAATAACCTATGTATACACTCACTAGATACAAACACATGACCTAACACACTACACATATGTCCATAACAACATTTCTAATCACAATAGTCGTCCATACTCAAACCTAGCACCGACAATTAACCTCATATCAGCTAGAACCCTATTCCAAACCTCCGCAACACTGACAAGGATGCAAGAAGCACGAAGATGCCATGATTATTCACTCAAATAAACAAGTCACACCCAACACCACTTGGGCACATACCTCGCAAGCTATACCCCAATAAGCACAACATGAATATGGCTGAATATACGAGGGAACACATGAAAGAACTATCAGACAAGGCCGACCGGCATAACTCCCTATCAGTAGCATACTACGAATTAATTCCACAAGGGAGAATCAAAGTATACGCATAACTCGTCCTAATATAAATTTACCATGGCACGCAGCCCGACCCAAACATAACAAACCTCATGGATACATGAGGATCCCATCCTCAGCTCTGAATTATAAGTAGATTACACATCATACCGACCGAAACCTTTCACTAATTCAATTTCCGCTAGCAAGGTCACAACACATGCTGATCTCCCATACCGGTAGAGCATCTAATTCACAAATCGTATCCAACCACCCAGAAATCACATCAAAACCTACTGTAATGGGTAATAGAAAGTCAATCCTAGTCTTCTAACTCTTAATAATGAATAAAATAAAATGATAGACACGGGTTACCACGATAGAATGTCCCAATAGGGGTAAACACATAAGCAGAGTATAAAATTACGAAACTC
The DNA here is from genome assembly GCA_000715115.1 of Nicotiana otophora. Classification (NCBI taxonomy): domain Eukaryota; kingdom Viridiplantae; phylum Streptophyta; class Magnoliopsida; order Solanales; family Solanaceae; genus Nicotiana; species Nicotiana otophora. The sequence goes on along the minus strand of AWOL01S0006606.1, from coordinate 29,565 downwards.
ACCCATATGTGAAGCAACATAGGAGTACTCACTCCGATAAGAAGAACCGAAATAAATTATGAATGATGCTCCTGTATAACCAATCAAAACGATACTTGTATGACATCATCCGGTGTAGCGACCTCATCCCTATCGTAGAAAGTACATCAACGGATCGAGCCCTCATTTCTTGGGTGCCCTCTACCCGCCTGACTTACACCCCAAGCTGGCGGTGTAGTGATATCAGCAACTCGAGCAGAACGCATAGCCTAGATACCCCGCCATGACACATCTGTTCGGAGTCTGGGAAAATCTCTCACTATATGGCTAGTATCTCAACACTCAAAGAAGCCTCTCCACTGGCGTGGCTGAGGAAGCTGTCTAGCAAGGGTATTCTAAGACCCATGGATATCTGAAGCACCGCGCAAAGCCTAAAGTGAAAACTGAATAGACTGACCAACAAAACCTCTACCATGGCGTACCTTGCCTCCAAAATAAGGACTAGTACATCCTCTTGGTCTATGAGACCTCTTAGCCTCCCTGTCCTCTCTCTCCTAAACCTGTATGTCCTTTCCCTCCTAGTCCCGCATGCCCTCTAGTCGATGAGTGATCTATACCACCTGCTGAAATGGAACATTTGACTCCAACTCTCGAGCCATGCTTAAACGGGTATCATGGTTGAGCCCCTCAAGGAACCTTTAGACATGCTCTCTAACTGTAGAAACCAAAGAAGGTGCATGTCTGGACAAATGACTGAAATTGATGGCATACAGTGACACTAACATAGTGCCCTGGCACAGCTGCTCAAACTCCACACGCCATGCATCCCGAAGAGTCCGAGGAACATATTCCCTCAAGACGAACTCTGAAAACCGATCCCATGTGAGTGAAGTTGCCTTGGACATGCTACCCAACCCGTACATTCGCCACCACTGATATGCCGCTCCTTTTTGCTGGAACATGGTAAAAACAACCCCATTCATCTCCACAATACCCATGGTACGGAGAAAATACCGGCACTCCTCTAGGAAACCATGTGCATCCTCTAAAGCCCAACCACTGAAGGTAAGAAGGTAATACTTCTTGAACCTTGCAAGTTTAAGTTATGCTTCCTCAGATGTTGCTGCCCTAATCACAGGCTGAACTGGAAAACCTGGCTGCACCGACACCACACCCGAAACCTGACCAATGTGAGCCCTCTACTCTAAGGTGTGGGTGGGGGAGTTTGAGCTCCTCCCCTGGTCTGTGAAGTAACTGGTGCAGCCGGAATCAACCACTCCTGAGCCAATGTACCAAACATGCTCAGGAATTGTGTTAAGGTCTCTTGAATTCGGGGGCAACAACAGGAGCCTCCGGTGCCTGTCCCATAACAGGAGCTACTAGCAGCTCCTCAACTGCTACTCTGATAGGGGCTCTAGCTATAGCACGTGCTCCTTCTCGGCCTCTACCTCTTCCCCTACCCCGACCTCTAGCAACAGCGGCTATGGGGGCAGGGTCATTAGTAACTCCAGCTCGTATCCTCACCATATGTGAGAGAATAGAATTACAAAGGCTCAAACTCTGAGTTGTCTCACTCGACAAGAAACTTAGCCAAATTCTAAGTTGGCTAGTGACGTTATTCTTCCCAACATACCGTAATCAAATCTGATAGCACTTATTCTAGGTCTAATACCCTTATCTCATCTAGCCTAAGTTTCTCGACCGACATGCCACACCAGCACCGCCTTGATCCACATTTAGTGCAACCCGTGTACTAAATAGGCAACATCTCGAATGTACTAAATAATGGAAAGAAAAACAAATAAGAGAACTGTCCCACAAGCTGAACAAATACCACTACAAGGCGCAATTCTAAGAACCTGTCACACAAAGGAGGAACAATATACATGAAATAAGAAAAGGGATCATATTCCAACCTACTCTAATGAGATGCATGACCCAATCTAGGCCTTGCTGGTGTTATGGGATATATCGCTCAAGTATAATATATGTAAGCATGTATGAGGCATAAGACATGTGGCAACATCATATGGACTAAAGAGATCATGAAGGAAACCATACACAAAATCACAAACATAATCTGATGCTCGTTGTCCACAAGTTGGACAGAGGAGCCTATCACCATTTTATGGAGAAACTAAGTATGTACCTGAGATACTAAGATAAATTAACTCATTATGATCCTCTATTTTAAATTTGAACCAAGGAACTCAAGATTTGTCAAACTCTTCGAATTTCCAAATATTTTGGCAGAGTTTCCCCTAAAACTTGATGATCCCCTAAAACAACAGCAAGCACCGCAATATACACAGGAATGGATACTCAGACAAGATGACAATATCAAACTAAAGGAGATCCAGTTATCCATAATAGTGTCAAACAATTGACAAAACAGAATTGTGAATGTAATGTCGACTCATAGTGGCTAACATGTGACATGAAAGTCTAAATATGATATAGGAATAATCTAAGCATCAACACATGATAATTAAACTTATCTAATCTTAAATGAATCTATTAGGATTATATGGGGTTTAGGTATACATAAAACATCAAAGGAACGGAACAAACGAAAGTGTAGATGACATAGGCCAAATGGGGATTTGCCCTTTTGCTCTTGTTGCGTTTTGAAGTTCCAACCTAAACTATTTCCTTCCGAAATTCACATGTGGAATTCAATAATATACAAGGATACAATACATGCTGATATTTCCCTTGAAAAACCCTATAAGATCAAGAATAAAGGCTAGAACATAGCTAAACCAAATTATGTCGAAAACAAAACGAAAACCCTACAAACCTCTTGTGTTCTTACTTCCAAACCTTGTTCCCTCTTATCCACACCTTACTTATGCTTGTATAAGTAAAATATAAAGGTGAAAAGCTTCCTTAACTATGAAGCTCTTTCTAAAAATTGAGTTATAAGGAGAAAGGGGGATGGCAAAGTCTTACCTATGTCGTAAGTATCGTGTTGATGTATTTGCATCTTGATTTTGAATTGCGGATGACGGAATTGCTTCAAAACCCTAAGGATGTATTTAGGATGTCTAGAGAGATTTTTTATGTCTGATTTGGGTTGAAGTGAGCCTTAGATATGAAGGCTACAACTTTATATGTCAAGATAAACTTCCACCACACATGTGGGTCCCAAAGGGAGCTGCTTGTGCAGTTTTGTGAAAAAGCGAATATCTGTATACTCCGATGTCGTATCGACGAATGGTTTAATGCATTGGAAACTAGACTTGTATATATTTAATTTGGTGGTTGGATCACCCTATAAATCCAATTACAGGAAGAGAAAATCTCAGTAACATTAGACCTAATTTTTATGTAATATTATCAACGTATCTTGCGACAACTTTTGTCGACTTTTGTTTCCTAACTCTTTTGACTTCAAAACATAACACATGACTATAATATGAATAAAATACCTAATAATATCACCTCCTTATCATTTTAATCATCCTAGTATAACCCCCAAAGTAAGGGTTATAGCATTCCCAACTTGGCGTTTCGTTGAAACTTATTTGCTTCGATTATTTTAGCTTCTAATCCTTCAAAACCTCTTGGTACTTACAATTCACGATCTTAAATATTTGCAACCTCTAAAGTAACATGATTAACTTACATTGTGTACTTTAAATGATGATCTAATCTCCGAGCATACATCACTGACGTACGATGTACTTTTACGTACGAAAATATGGGGTGCAACAGTTTTACAAACGCAATTGCGATGACAAAACGTCCCCAGGCTTCCAGTTCGCAGATCCGTTATTGTGACCGCGATGAAAAATGTGTTCCACCGCATGACCTCACCTTCCTTCTACGTGAACGTGTCCCCACTCTCACGAACGCATCTTTATCTCCCCGAACGTGAAGAGCAAAAAGCCACCTGCCAGCAAAGACTCTAAGCGATTACAACACATTCTTCGAGATCGCGAAGAAGGATACCGGGAGCATACAAATTAAAAGTTCCAACACATGAAGAAATGGTCTAAAACCCATCTGAAACACACCCGAAGCCCCCGGGACCCTGGCCAATCACACCATCCAATCCCAAAACACAATACGAACTTACTCAAAGCCTCAAATCACATCAAACAATACCAAAACCATGAATCGCGCCCCAATTCAAGCCTAATGAACTAATAAATATTTCTAAATGCAAAACTTACGGCGAACAAGCCTAAACACCTCAGAATGACCTAAAACTTTCCATGCAAGTCCTAAATGAACTAAATGACCTATTCCAATTCCCGAAATAACAATTCCAGCCCTATATCAGTAAAGTCAACCCTCGGTCAAACCAATTAACCTTCCAAACCTTTAACTTTCTAACGTTCGCCTATTTATGTCCAAACAACTTACGGGCCTCCATATTCACATATGGACATATGCCTAAGTCCAAAATCACTATTCGAAGCAACCGGGACAATCAAAACACCGTAATGTGGTCATCTACATAGAAGTCAAACTCCGGTAAACTCTTTCAACTTAAGCTTCCAACTTTGGGACTAAGTGTCCCAATTCACTCTGAAACACACCCGAAATCAAACCAACCATCCCGGAAAGTCACGTAACCACAAATGAACATATAAGAGACAATAAATAGGGGAACGAGGCTATAATACCTAAAACAACCGGCCAAGTCGTTACATTCTCCCCCTCTTAATAAACTAACTTTGTCCTAGAACATGCCATGAATTGTTTAGAAGACATCAAATCACTGAATGAAATCACCATACACATTCTCACGGGTGAACCCACGTCACCCCAATCTTCAGAAGCCTAACAACAACACCTCAACTTAAGATTATTCTTTCCACCCATAGTAATAAGCCTTAGAACCAAATTTCAACATCCAAGCATTTCACCAAAAATCCGATCTTCACATAAACACACTGTATCAACCACAACCCGCCATAAAAACTCATGCATAAATCAACAAGGTATAACCACATGACGAAACACATCACCCATCAGCCCATATCAACACTACCGGCCACAATAGTTGCCTATAATCCAACCCAGTACTGGTAACTATCTTTATATCAACTAGAACCTTGTTCTAAACCTTCCCAACCCTACTAATGATGTAGGAAACATATAAATCTCATAAATACTCACCCAATTAACATATGACACATTCACGACCAAAACTATCACCTGTCGTGATGGCGCCTATCTCACACTAGGCAAGCCGACAACCTTAATAAATCATAAATTCTTTTACGATAGAAAACATAATATTAAATTTAATAGAAAATCCCAAAAATACTAATAGAAATACATGAGCATCTAAATGATGACATTGTCTGACTGATAAAAACACTTTCTGGAAATATAGAACAGTACAAATAACTGAAAGAAAAGAGAGTCAAGGTCTGCGGATGCTAAGAAGCTACCTCGATAATCTCCAATAGTTTTTCTCCGAAACCTAGCAGCCGCCGTATCCGGAAATAGCTGGATCTGCACACGAAATGCAGAATGTAGTGTAAGTACAACTGGCCTCATGTACTTTATAAGTAACAAGATGAACCTTTGGGCTGAAAGTGGTGACGATCTCAAAAGGTACAGTCCAATATGAAATAATAGTACACAAATGTAGGCATGTTTTCAAGTTCAATAGATTACTCATTATAAGTAAAATAAATCAACTTTGTATGATATGAGGAATATAGCATCTCTATATCTACATGCCAATGTACATGTTGTATATGGTATACTACCATGGAAGCATCACGTACTCACACTCTCAGAGTACTGAATCACTTAGTACTGTACATGCAGGTCCAGCCCAGGGAAGTTCCATCTCTCAATATAAATATCAATTGACAGTTAGTCACTCAGTACTGTATATGGCCAATCTATCCTAGATATAAATGAAAGAAGGCAACTCCATGCACTAGGAACTCCACCTCAAATGTAAATAAATAAGGCAACTCCATGCCCTGGGAAGGCCAACCCAAATATAAATAAATAAGGCAACTTCATGCCATGGGAACACCATTCCAAATGTTAATATATATGGCAACTCCATGCCCACGCAACTCCATCCCAAATATAATATCCAATGCGCTCACTGTGTGGGGTGCAGACTATGGAGGGACTCCTTCAGCCACAGCTATATAATAAACCAAGACATGGCATAAATCAATAGAGCATGTTGCGGCGGGCAGCCCGATCCTATAAATATATCTCACAACTAGGCCCTTGGCCTCACTCAGTCATTAACCTCTCCAGTCTCTCTGGCTCATAATGTCATGCAAATCAGCCCGACAAAATGATATGATATGAAAATAATAGATGCGACTGAGTATAAATTAAATTTTTAAACAATTAATTCAACAACAGCACGCCCTTTGTGGGTCCCAAAAATATCAGCACGTAGTCTAAACATGAGCTTTAATATGAGTCTCAGCTCAATTCCTTTAACATGTGGAGGATATGTGGATAATGACATGATTATTTGATTATAATTTTTCACATAATCAATTACGTCACGAATTCTATGGTGCACGCCCACACGCCCGTCACCTAGCATGTGCGTTACCTCAAAACCTATCACATAACACGTAATTTCAGGAATTTATACCCTTAGAATCAAGTTTAGAAGTGTTACTTACCTCAAACCGTGTAATTCTTTCTTGCAATATGACCTTGCCTCCCAAATTGGCCTCCGAACGCCTCAAATCTAGTCACAATTAATTCGATACAGTCAACACAAATTATAGGAATTAATTCCATAAGGAAATATAAATTTTCTAAAACAATCTGAAATTCCACTCAACACTTGCCAGTAGGGACACGTCTTGGAACCTGAAAAAAGTCACAAAATATGAATGTCCATCCAACCACGAGTCCAACCATACAAATGTTACCAAATTTCGACATCAACTCGACCCTCAAATCTTCAATTTAACCTTAAGAGTTTTCACAATTGTTTTCCAACTTAAAACACCAATTAAATGCTAAAAAACTATAGATTTGGGTAATTTGACCAAAATTGAGTTAAGAACACTTACCCCAAATCTTCCCTTGAAAATCTTCCGAAAATTATCTCTCCCCAAGTTCCATATCGTCAAAAATGGAGTATCATTTTTAGAACATAAGTTATGCTGCCTAGTTATTTCCTCTATGTAATCGCGGACCAACTCACGCGATCGCGAATCACAATTTTCCCCTCCAAAACTTTTGCCTTAAGCGATCGCAGATCCCTTCACGTCATCGCGAAGCAAAACTTCCTCCACCCTAGGTGATCGCGGATAGCCACACGGGATCGCATATCACAACGCATGAATTTTCCAATTCCCTCCTTCACACTATGCAAACACGGCTTAATCCACGTGTTCGTGTAGTATGGCTGGCGAACAATTTCTTGATCGTGGACATACCTACACGATCAAATAGCACAAAAATTATAGCTTACTAATTTAGCCTACGCGATCGCGGACCTTCTCACACAATCGCGTCGAAGGAAACCAGACAGTGCACCAGAAAAACTTTAGCAAAACTCTAGGTCCAAATTCGATTCGTTAACCATCTGAAACTCACTCGAGGCCCCCGGGACCTCAAATAAATGCACCAACAAGTCCTACAATATCATACAAACTTAATCAAAGCCTCAAATTACATCAAACAATGCAAAAATACAAATCATACCCCAATTCATGCCTAATGAAAACTAACAAATTCCAACTTTTACATTTGATGCCGAAACATATCAATTAAAATCCGATTGACCTCAAATTTTGCACACAAGTCATAAATAACATAACAGACCTATTCAAATTTCCAGAATTGGATTTCGACCCTGATATCAAAGAGTCAATGCAGGCCCCGTAAAGATTTCCTAATAATTTAAGATTTTAAAGTGCGCCAACGGTATTTGGGAATAACGTATTTGAGTATTAAAGGAGACCTATGGGATAGAGACACATCATTTTGAATTGATAATGTATGTCTAGGGTGTGTTGGAACATACTAAGGAGTTTTGTCGATGGCAAGAACTTGTGTGGAACAAGTTGGATATATTAAGTGGAAATGATGTTTCAATTGGCACAAGACCCGACTTCAAATGAATAGAACTATATCCATATAAAGACTTAGGTAGTGATATACCTATTAAATTAAAGTCCTTTGAGTCTAGTTTCTGACACATCAAACCGTTCATCATTTGGATATTTTTACAGATAGGTATGGCCATTTTACTAGACATATGTCATATGTGCGCCGGATGCGCGACCGCGCATATTTGGGAGTTTCTGCCTTGTGTGTGCGGCCAGATGCGTGGGCACTTGCCCAGATGTAAAGCCGTGCACATAGGAGGCCATTAAATAACCCCAAGGCCAGGTAGAGAGAGAGGTTAAGTCATTTCTTGAGCTAAAACCTTATATTTTAGAGAGAAGTGAGAGTATTCTAGAGAGAGGAAGTAGATGAAGTGTTTTGTTCATCAAGATCTTGTTCAAGACTTGAAATCCAACAAGGAAATCTCACAAGATCTTCACTCAAGAGGTAAGATTCAAACCCCTAGTCTTCAATTTCGAGTTTGGGGCTAAAAGATGGGTGATTGGGAGTATGATTCTTGAGTGTAAGAGTATTAACTATACCTGCTTGTAGCAATGAAGTTTGTGGGAAGATTGTTGAGCTAAAATAAGTAAATATTGGGTTGAGGAGTGATGGAAACCATGAATATCTTCCTAATTTGTGTTTAATTTTTTTATGTCTCAAAATATATTGGGATTGCTAGAATTTCCGGAACGTTGTAGTAATGTATGGAAAGCTCAAAGTGAGGTATGTTGGCTAAACTACCATATTAGAATATAATTTCCGGAACATTGTAGTAATTTAGAGTTAAGGAAGCTCAATTGAGGTATGTTGGCTAAACTCTTCTCTTAAAACTTAATCCCCACAATATCCATGTAAGTACCGAGTTGCTCATTGTGAATCGATTACCGGAATAAGCTGGTGTCAACAGACATCCATGATCAATATGTAATTCAAATGCTTTTGTTATGTTGTACTACTATTTGTGAATGTTTTCAAAGTATGGGTTTCATATCTAAATGCCTTGACTTCAAGTTGTTTTCAAATGAATGCTAATGAAAGATTGTGTAAGAAATCATGNAAGTAAAAAGGTGTGCATAAAATACGAAATATGAAATACGAATCACATAATGCGAAATGTGAAATATGCAACTCGGCAAATGTGCCAAGATAAATAATACAATTGTGACCATTAGTGCATATGAAATGAAGAGATGAACAAGAAATATGAAATGGGATGGTTGATAGAAAATGGTGATATCTCACATGAGACGACCTAGCGTTCGGGTCGTGATCGGATGCCATATCGCACACGTGGCGGTGACTGTGTTTGAAATCGAAATCGAAGTTGTGAATAGTGGTATACAGGTACCAAAGATTTCCCAACTTAAAATTTGGAAATTTATTTAAGAACTTATAGTATCTCTAATTTGATATTTGGTAATTGTTTGAGGCTTTAACTGATATTATGACTGTCCTTACTTGCATTACTGCTCGTTTCTTTGAGAGAGTGTTTAGTCATATATA
>AWOL01S0006605.1:29267-98660 GCA_000715115.1 Nicotiana otophora | reverse complement strand
AATAGCATAACAACACTAAAGAATTAACTCTACTTTTTAATAGCACCGATCAATTTCATACTCCGTGAGCACTACATCATTCACAAATAACAACTCACTCATCCCACAATTAGTTTTTTCATATACTCATAAAGCGCAATATAACCTGTATCCAGAAACTTCCTTACTAGAGTCACTCTCGAACTCCATATATGCAAGTCATCACTGATTCCCAAGTAAACCTTAGACCAAAACTAAAATTTGACACATAGCCATGTATTAAATTGTCAATAGCAGACTCCCCCACTTGGCTCAAAGCCATAAATCAAAACATTCGATAACTCACAATAAACAGACTCTCTTACTGCCATAATGTTGCAATCAATTCAATGAAAATTCTTCTCAAGCTCATGTGACACCAACTATAAAATACCTTGATCATCCTCTAAGCTCGCATTTATTCTCTTGACAGTCAAGTCAACTTCCTCATACATATTCAAATTCAAATCTCAACACATATAACCCGTTGGTAGAAAAGAAACTATCACATCAATATTATAAAGAACACACCTACGTAGATTACTCTGCAGGAGATAACCCACCTGCTTAGCCTCAAATTGGTATCTTGTTATACCCTTTCGCAGTTACAATTACTATGAAATCACTTAGTCTATCCGAGTCCAAACTCATTAACCAGACATGAGAGTTTAATTTGTCCCAAAATTTAACAATGTGAAAGATCCTTCGAAATATTCATACTCGAGACTGTACGTCAAATCAAATCAAAAGTCAAGCACCCAATGTCAGTCCTTTACATTTTAAGGAAACACTTCTCGTCATATTCCAATTGTCTTAACACATTCCGCGCTCACATCATACCCATCATACCCCCATTCCACCACTCACCGAGCCACAAATTCCACTGTAGGGTCATCACCGAACATATGAGTCCAATTGTACAAGTTACAACTGAAGCTACCAAACTTAAGCTGCGATCTAGACCTGGCCTAAAGTCCTCCAGACTGGCCCATAACCAAAACACATAATACACATCTCGTACCTCGTTCATAGAATCACAAGCAGGTGATGCACAACTGATACTGAGCGCTCATGTGCTCATACAAATACGTGGAAGGAATTCAAAGAGTTATGTCTCAAGCAGAATCAATATCGCACGCTAAGGAAAGAAAGATGGGAAGTATATTCCCTAAATTCCCTATAGCCTCTTGAAGATAAGTATGGACGTCATCATACCGATCTGCAAGACTCTACTAGACACTTGCTCATGACTTGTAGAACCTATGAACCTAGTGCTCTAATACAACCTTGTCACGACCCAAAATCTAACTAGTCGTGATGGCACCTAACCCAACCCGTTAGGTAAGCCAACTATTCACTATCCAGATCCAATGTAATTTAACAAGTCAATTATTAAAGAAAATATATAAAACCATTACATCTCCCCAAGAACTGGTAGTACAAATCATGAGCTTCTAAGAATAGAGTTTACAAAATGGAAATGAAATAGATAAATAGTCTATTTGAATAGTACATAAACAGAGCTTTTATAAATCTAAGGCTACCATGAACAAGAGGTAGCTACAACAGGAACGCAGGTATATTTTCAGACCCAGCTCCCGACGAACGCAGCAACACCAACAGCCAACTTCTGCACACAAGGTGCAGAAGTGTAGTTTCAGTACAACCGACCCCATGCACTGAGTAAGTAACAAACCTAGCCTTAGGTTGAAAGTAGTGACGAGCTTCCACCAAGGTTGGGTCCAAAACCAATAGCCCACAACAGTCCATAACAACGTAAAGAAACTAATACAAGAAGTAACTCAGAAATAAAATGCTCAGCTAAATCGTGATTTAAAAAATAATAGTTCTTCCTTTCAAGTACATCAGTGAAAACCCAAATCGTTTGCCGAAGTTGCCAAAAACATGAATAAGTTTAAAAACAATAACTTTTTCCCAAAATCCTTTCAATAATAAATGAGATGTTTCATTTTCTTTACAAATAACCCGGGTAAAAACAGATGCATCACTATGCCCATCTGTCAAAAAACCTATGTGAGAAATCATGAATGGTGTGATGCTGTACAGCATGAGAAAAAAGCCATCTCTATACTTGTATGTCATGTGTGAATTCCAATGCGATGCAACTCAGTGATAAAATCATAAACTGCCCCTCGGTCAGACCTCACAATCACTCGTATACAACCCCTCGGGCTTACCTCACAATCCCTCGTAAACAGCCCAGGCATGCCTCACCATCTCTCATGCCTCCCAATCACTCAGCACTCGACACTCGCACTCAGTAGGTACCTGCACTCACTAGGGGTGTGTAAAGACTCCGGAGGGGCTCCTATAGCCCAAGCACTATAATCTTCACGGACAAATCACTTGTTGCACGAATAACTCACGTGAGTTGTCCGTGCGGATCCAAATATTATTATAGCATGTGAGTTGTCCATGCAGCACGTGAGTTGTCCGTACGGATCCATATATTATTATAGCACATGAGTTGTCAGTGCAACATGTGAGTTATCCATATAGATTATAGCGTTTGGGTTGTAGGAGCCCCTTATGAGTCTGAACACCCCCAGTGAGCGCAGGTACCTACTGAGTGCGAGTGCCGAGTGCGAGTGCTGAGCGATTGGGAGGACTGAGTGAAATGATACTCTGAGAATATGCATATGATTTTATCACTGATTTGCATCGGATTGACATGCACACATGACATACAAGCATAAAGATGTATTTTTTCTCATGTTGTATAGTATCACATCATTCATGATTTCTCACACATGTTGACAGATGGGCATAGTGATGCATTTGTTTTACATGGGTTATCTAGAAAGAAAATAAAACATCTCATTCATTATTAAAAGGATGTCGGGAAAATTATTGCTCTCAAACATATTCATATTTTGTTTTTGGAAATGTTGGTAAACAATTTGGGTTTTTTACTGATGCATTTGAAAGGAAGAACTATTTTTAGAAAATCATGATTTAGCTGAGCATTTTATTTCTGAGTTATTTCTTGTATTATTTGCTTTACGTTGTTATGGAATGTTGTGGACTACTGGTTTGGGACCCGACCTCGATAAAAACTCGTCACTACTTTCAACCTAAGGCTAGGTTTATTACTTACTCAGTACATGGGGTCGGTTGTACTGATACTATACTTCTGTACATTGCGTGCTGATATTTGGATGTTGTTGTTGCTATGCTCGATGGTTGCCGGTTTTGAAGATGTACCTGTGTTCTTATGGTAGCTTCCTCTTGTTCGTGGTAGCCTTAGATTATAAAAACTTTGTTTATGTACCTTTCAAACAGAAGATGTATTTACTTCATATCAACTTTGTAAATTCTATTCTTAGAAGGTCATGATTTGTACTACCAGTTCTTGGGAAATGTATAAGATTAAGATCTTTATTTACTTAAATTGCTTTAATAATTGCTATTGGAATTGGATAATTGAAAGTTGGCTTACCTAGTGGGTTGGCTTAGGTGTCATCACGACTAGTTGGATTTTGGGTCACGAAAAGGTGTCATCACGACTAGAGCTCTAGGTTCATAGGTTGTACAAGTCATGAGCAAGTGTCTAGTAGAGTCTTGCGGATCAGTATGATGACGTCCATACTTATCTTTGAGAGGCTACATGGAATTTAGGATCTATACTTCCAATCTTTCTTTACTTATCGTGCAGAATTGATTCAGCTTGAGACATGACTCTTTGAATTCCTTTCACATATTCGTATGCACACATGAGCGCTCGATATCAGTTGTGCATTACCGACTTGTGATTCTATGAATGAAGTTCCAGAGTGTATATTGTGTTTTGGTGATTGGCAGTCTGGAGGACTTGAGGCCATGGTTAGACCGCAGCTTAAGCTCGGTAGCTTCAGTTGTAACTTGTACAATTGGGCTCATATGTCCGGTAATAACCCTACAGTGGAATTTGTGGCTCGATAAGCGATAGAATGGCGATGTGATGGGTATGATGTGACCACGGGATGTATTAAGATGATTGGAATATGACGAGAAGTGTTTTCTTGAAATATAAAGTAAAGGACATTGGGTGCTTGATTTTCGATATGATGTGACGTACAGCCTTAAGTAGGAATATTTTGAAGGATCTTTCACGTTGTTAAATTTTGGGACAAACTAAATTCTCATGTCTGGTTAATGAGTTTGGACTCAGATATACTAAGTGATTGCATATCAATTGTGACTGCGAAAGGTTATAATAAGATACTAATTTAAGGTTAAGAAGGTGGGTAATCCCCTGCGGAGTAATCTACGTAGGTGTAATCCTTATGATGTGAGTAGAGAGTTTTTTTTCTGCCAACGAGGCGTATGTGTGGAGATTTGAATTTGAATATGGATAAGAAGGTTGACTTGAATGTCAAGAGAATAATTGCGAGCTTAGGAGATGATTTGGGGTATTTTTATGGTTGGCAATGCATGCGTTTGAGAAGAAGTTTCGTTGAACTAACTGTGGGATTATGACAGTAATAGAGTATGTGTATCGTGAATTATGGAGTGTTTTAATCTATGGCTTTGAGCCAAGTGGGGGAGTCTGCTACTGACAATTTGATTTCATGGTTATGTGTTAAATTTTAATTTTTGTCTGAGGCATACTTGTGGGTTAGTTATGACTTGCAGAGGTGTAGTTTGAGCATGACTTGAGTAAGGAAATTACTGGTTACAGATTATATTGCACGTATGAGTGAGTGGGTTGTTATTGGTGAATGATGTAGTGCGCACAAAGTATGAATTTGATAGGTGGTGCTAAAGTAAAGTCACTTCTTTGAGTGTTGTTGTGCTAATGAGGCACGCGTCTTTTGGCCCATTTGGGGTAAGTGATTCTAACTCGAATTTCGTCAATATACACGAATATATCATCGTTTTTACCATTTAATTAGTGTTTTGAGATTAATATTTGGAAATGTTTTAGAAATCTTACAAAAACAAATTTTTGAGATTTCGGTGTCGATTCGGAGTCGGATTTGAGTGAACTTTGTATGGTTGAACTTGTAATTGGATGGGTTGTCAGATTTTGTAAGTTTCATTGGATTTCGAGACATGGGCCCCATTGACAGGCATGTAGGCGTTCACCGAGGGGATTGTTCCTTGATCCGTCCCGTGAAATTGTAAAGTTGAATAACTTGTTGTTAGCTATATGATCTCTATGTGTTGAAGAAATTTGACTGTAAATCATGTTAGAAATCATGCTTAGGCTATGTGATAGTACTGCTGGGACCCGTAGAGGTCGCGTACTTGTTGGATTATTTGCTAATTGTTGTCTTGTACTCAGTCATCATTTTACTTGAGTATCATACCTCAATCTTTCTTGATTTTGTTGATACACTATGTTATCTTTGTTTGGGCTGATCTTTGTGATTTTTGAGAGCCCGAGAGACTACAGAGGTTGATGACTGAGTGAGGCTGAGGGCCTATCGGTGAGGTATGAATATTATAGCATGTGAGTTGTCTGTGCAGCACGTGAGTTGTCCGTGCAGGATATTATAGCACGTGAGTTGTCCGTGCGAATTTTAGCGCTCGGGCTGTAGGAGCCCTTCCGGAGTCTGTACACCCCTAGTGGGCGCGGGTACCCATTGAGTGTGAGTGCTGAGGGCTGAGAGCCGTGTGGTTGAGCTGTTGTGATGAGTTAAGTGACCGTTCCCCTGAGAGGCTGTACTTTCTTTTTCATTTGTTGTTTCACTTAGTTGCTATCTGTCATTGTTCTGAAATTCTCTGAAAGATTTTATATCCGGATTACATGAACTTGAATTGTATAAAACAGATTTGACTTAAACTGTCATATTTGAAAGCATGTCTACTCTCTGCTGAAATTACTGAAAATGAACTGTAA
This sequence comes from Nicotiana otophora, assembly GCA_000715115.1. Taxonomy (NCBI): domain Eukaryota; kingdom Viridiplantae; phylum Streptophyta; class Magnoliopsida; order Solanales; family Solanaceae; genus Nicotiana; species Nicotiana otophora. Next base: position 92,797 of record AWOL01S0006605.1, on the reverse strand, counting down.
CTGTGTAGCTCGTCACTATCTTCAGTTCTTTCTTTATTATTATTACTTGGTGAGTTGGTTGTACTCATACTACACCATATACTTTGTGTGCAAATCCAGGTGTTTCTAGACAAAGCAGGTGTTGATTCTCTCGCACAGTTGATTTTCCGGAGATTCAGAGGTAGCTGACGTGTTTCGCAGACCTTGTCTCTCTTTTCCTATCTCCTTATTTACTGTATTTGATCTTAGACTATTATAGACCGTAGTTTCCAGACTTGCATTCATATTAGATGCTCATGTACTCAGTGACACTAGGTTTTGTGAGTAATTATATTTATACTTGAGAGATTTCTTCCGCTGAATTTAATAATTCTATTTTCAAATTTAAGAGATATGTGATTTATTGAGACTGTCGGCTTGCCTAGTATTGAGATAGGCGCTATCACGACGAGTGAGATTTTGGGTCGTGACAATAACGCCATAATTAAAAGCGGGTAAAAAGGTAAATGTACATAGGTTTAAAAATAAGTAATTAAACAATTTAATTAAGCCAGGTATGATTAAAGAGACCGTGCTAAAACCACAGAACTCAGAAGTGACTCACACCTTCTTCCGGGTTAACAGAATTCCTTACCTGGTCTTCTGTGTTCGCGGACCAGAAATAGAGTCAACTTTCTCGATTTGGGATTCTAAAATAAACCGGTGACTTGGGACACCATAATAATTATTCCAAGTGGCGACTCTAAACTATATTAAATAATCCTATTTCGGTTAATGTCACTCTAATTGAAAAAACTCCTTATCCTCTCGAGAAAAAAGAGGTGTGACAGTAATTATTGCTTTTTACCTTTTAGGTTTGGCGCCCATGCTCTAGTGGCACCTATGCATTTGTACTAGGATTATGTGACTATCAACCCCATATTCTTTAGAAGAAAATGGAGGGTGGAGTTATTTGGAATAATACAAAAATATCGCACAATCAAAGCATTTTGAACAAAAGGGAGAATCATATAGTCACATTTCCGTAGAGCTTCTATTCGAGAAATAGGAAAAGTAAGGAGTAAAGTATGTCACCATTTTGCTAAACACCTTTGTTTAAAGGCTATCTATATATTAAGTACACACCAAAGAATATGAGGAGAATTCTTTCCTTCCGAGTAATCATTTCAAGCCTAAAAGTTACTATCAGCCTAGTATTGTGAAATTTGTTCTAAAGGAGGTTCATCTTGTACAATAATACTTATATATAATAACACACAAGGGAGTCATGGATCATAAAACGAGAGCACAAATGTTCTTTTTGCCTTAGCTTGCTAAAAAGGAAGGGTGTTGATCCTCAATCAAGTCCGTATCAAGCCTTACTGTTTACCCTAAATATTGAGTAACAATTAAACTTATATTGTGGTTTTAAGGATATGTGATTTAGATCAGCACCAATTGATGAATAACAAATTATATAGATAACTTGGACAATACAATGGATAAAACCAGTTTGCAAACTATATCTCGACCTTGTTTCGAGATAGTATCGAGGTTAGTTATTACGAACAATATTGGATAGAGCACGCAGTGATGAAAAGTAAGACAAAGAAAGTAGTGTATATGTGTATTCTTATCAGTGAATCATGATTCTTTACAAATGAATGGGGTCCCTCTTTATATAATAGAGGAATCCTAAATAAGGTACAATTCTAGTAAACAAATCCCATGACTAGCATCAATAACTGCTTGATTCAATCTTTTCCGGAATTTCCGTCGAGATCTTCGGTTGGTTGCTAATATCTCGCCATTCAGTTATTATGCCTTACTCGAAGTCGGTCATGCTCGGTCTCGATATTCAGTGAGCACTTCTATCTTCATGCTCCATACTCTGCCATCGAGCTCGAGCCTGGTCCATTACGAGCTTACTCTCGAGGTTGCTCCTCGTGCCTATGAAATCGGACATGCCCAATTTCGATTGTACACAAATAGTCCCCGTGTTTCTTGGAATAAAATGATAAGAAACAGTTTGAACCTCTATTTTCTGAAACCTTGATCATGATGTCGTCCTCATGACGTAAGCGATGGATGTGACCGAAATATCCCGTCGGTTCAGTTCCTAAAATCATTAATGCATGTAAGTTAGCAGTCGACAACTAGCGCCACCGAACCGTCGCCGTGAGCCTATAACTACCCGTTCCTTCATTGAATCAAACTTTACTTTTGCTCTAATCAAACCTGAGTCTTCTCACTCTTTTCATCTCCTCCCTTTCACCGTCTGTAGAGCCACCTGTGTTAGCACCGAAACCACCAGTGTTTCATCTTCTTTCACCCTTCTTTACTTATACCAATGGCAAAAACCTCAAAGACCATGCCGCAGAAGGAGAAAGCTTCTTTTTCCTCTTCCCGGCCGTCCGACGACAAGGCGCCAGTGGAGCCACTTCCCCACAAGTATGTTCCCGGCCCGTGTACTCTAAAATCCGACTTCAAGGTCGAAAATCTTTCATCGATCCTGGGCCGATGTGAGCATGTGTCGATGTATATGTGCTCGATAACGAAGATACACCTCGAGGCCGTGAAGAGGGACTACAACTGGGGTGCCGAGGTCGTGATGCAAATTCCTGCTCCCGAAGAGAGCATCACCGCTTATGTAGAGGGGTACCTAACTGTTTACACTTACCCCTTCACATTGGGTCCCCTCGACCCAGTAATTGTCGGTCTCTGTAAACAATATCAGGTCACCCTCGACCAAATCCACCCATCTCTATGGCGCATAGTAATCATGTTGCACTTCTTCTCTAGCAAGGCCGAGGGGCTGAAGTTTTTTCTAAATCACCTCATGCGGTTGTACCGGCCTTGAATCTATCGAGGACTAATCAGGCTCCAACACCGGGAAATGAAGGCCTTATTCTCGAGTATCGACGAGGACAAGGATCGGGGTTGGATAAGCCATTTTATACGGGTGAGGACCCATGAGATTATCCCGGAGGAGAAGATGTCGTTCCCTGAGGAGTGGAACTTCGACCGTAAGTGATCTTTTAAACTTTGTTATTCGTACCTTCTTTGCCTTCGCCTAATATCCCCTTTCGACATGCCGCTATTCTTTGGATGCCTCAAGCGGTGCCTGACCTCGAAGATTGGGTTCGGAAGTTAGCCTCAACCTTCACTTATGCCGAACGCGCATGGCGTGATTTGGCAAAGGGCAGATGGGAGGTCAAGAACCACTGTAAGGATCTCCTTTTTTATGTTCTGAAACACTTTTTTTTACTTCATTCATCACTAATTTTCTTTCATGCAGGCCTAACCAAGGATGCCATTTTGAGGTCCTCGAGTGGCGTGGAAAAAACCAAGTCCCCGATTCCAAAGCCGGGGAAAGAAAATAAGAGAAAAAGTGCCTCACAGTCCGAGGACCCCAAGAACAAACCTCGAAGGGTGAGGAGGAAAGTAATCTCTCTCACGCTGGACTCGGTCCAAAAATTGAGAGACAAAGAAGAGAAATAAAAGGAAAATGCCTCGACACTGATGGTACGACCTAGGAAAGCCGTCGAGGTCACCAATCCTTCTGAGCCGGCAGCGGCTGCTAAAATCAAGTCTTGTGTCGAGGAGGCTTCCAAAAAGAAATCGGATGAGGATCCTGAATCACCAGAGGTCGAGACCGTTTCCCGGCCATATACAACTATACCGGACGGGGCCGGTTCTGAGACCTCGAAGATCGATCAGAGCGCCCCGAGTGACTTGCTCGGGACCATGACAGTAGGTTGCTTTCCTTCTCTTCTGACTTTTTCTGAGGAGGCACTAAGGGAGGCTCGAGAGTTGAAGACCCCTCATATAGGCGGAGGCTCTAGTGTAGGGGATCTCTTTCGGGATTGCTTTACTGGAGTCGATGATGCCTCTGATCTCAGTGACGCTTCTATTCTTTTAGAAGAGGCCCAACGTGTCTTATCTCGGGTATGAATCAGTTACTGCACTTCTTTTCTTTACTCTCTTTTCCTTAAATCTGACTTGTGTTTTCCTTTATTGCATAGGCCTTTGCCAAGTTTCGAGGTGACCTTAGCCAGTGTGAAACCAAGCTGCAAAAGGTCTCGGAGGAGAGGAATGCTCTGAAGCTTCTTTGAGGCCAAAAGGATGAAACTATAAAGGACCTTCGAGCGGATTTGGCCAAGGCCCGTGAGGAAGAGGCCGAGCTAGATAAGCAGGTAACCACCCTTTTTATAAAGTATGGACTCGACCCAGCTGTGGAGGCTAATACTTCACTATCTCAGCTGCAACAAAAAGTTGAAAGGATCGAGCTGCTTCGGGGAGAGGTCGATCAGGTCAAGGCCGGTTATGATCGGTGGAAGGAGAATATGGACCGCCTGGTTACGGAAAAAGAAACTACCTTGGCCAAACTGTCATCGGCTGAGGTTCAACTTTGGGGCACCAAAGAGAAACGTTCGGCCCAAGCCAAGAGGATGGAGGAGCTTGAAGCCGGGCTTACTGAGGCCAAGGAGGAGATTGAGAAGACAAAGGTCATGGAGGACAAGTCCGTTGTCATGTATTGGGTCGATGCTAAGGCTGCTCAAATGCAGCTAAGGGAGGCTTCTGACCGAGAGTAATGGATCAATGACTCGAAAAAGTTCCAATCCCGGAGGGAAACCCTCGAGGAAATCCATGCTCGAGGTTTTGACCTTTCCGAGGAGATAGCCCGAGCCAAGGTACTCGAAGCCGAAGCTAGGCAGCTTTCCTCCTCCGATGACGAAGACGATGATGAAGAATGCAATCGGAGCGGATCCGATGATGGGCCTGAAGGAGAAGTTGCTCCCGGAGAAGAGGTTGAAATCGGCCGTAGTTAGGACTTAGTTTCTTTTTATAAGACCTTGATCGGTCTCTTGTACATAACCCTTTTTTTTCTTTATCAATATATACTAGAAAAACCTCTTTTGAATGTCTTCTCAGTTTTATGTTCAAAGATGTTTTGTGCTTTTGCCTTGTGCCTCTGTAATTGAGTGACCACTAGCTCGAACTTAGAACAAACCCTTTGGTTTTTTAGACACGCAAGAGCGAATCCCCGAGCTCAATAATATTTTTGAGATTTCAGATGGCTTGATTAATGCCATGACTGCACAGTTTTTATAACAAATCTTGAATAAATTTCGAACTTAGAATAGAACAAACCCTTAGGTTTTTTATCAAATAATAGGTAATTTTCGAACTTACAATAGCATACCCCTTAAGGTTTTATGGCCGCATTATTTAGGTCGTAGCCTTTAGTTTGGCCGTGGCCTTCGGGTATGCCTATTGGGCTTATTTTCCAATAACATTTCAAACTTGTTTGAAATGTCAGTCCCCGAGAATGGTGGCCTTGGACTATAGATCGAGGGGTGCCTTTTTGAGGTCTTATGAATTTGAGTTTAGATAACTCGAATATTCCTATATCGATGGCAGTCCCCGAGTGTATCTTCGTCTTTTGGCTCTTGAGTTATTTTTCACAATATCATAAGCATAAGGTTTGTATAGTAGAGAATTTTCTTCGAGACACAAAATGTTTAATGAAGAGAGAATACTTCTTTGAATAATTTATACATGCGCACATGTTTTTCCATCGGGGCTTGACTAATCCATATGGACACGGATTACTTGACCATTTGGACCATTACAAAGCTTCCCTATCGAGGCACTTTGATGTGAAATACTATTCTCAAGAATACAACATTCGAGGGTGATGCCCTTTAGTATTCGAGGTCGATTGCAAAGAAGCCTTGGATACTGTTGAATTGTCCTCAGGTAGCACATAATTGTTGCCTCGTTAAAAACCTCGCCGGAAAAATCCATTTGGGATAAAAACCGATCTAAGGGAAAAAGAGTGTAACACGTATTTTAAAAACTGAGGTCTCGATGTCTTTGGTCGAACTCCTGCAATGAGTTAGCGTCAAATATATATATAAATGAAAGAAGGGAGAAAGTCATACCTTAACAATAATATCGTTTGAGAAGTGATATGTTCCAGTTGTTTGGCAGTGGTTCGTCGTACCTCGTTCCGAGTTTATAAGACCATTTTCCGACTATATCGAGGACTTGATAGGGTTCTTCCTAATTTGGGCCGAGCTTCCCTTCATTAGGATATCGAGTGTTGATGGTGACCTTCCTTAGGACTAAGCCCCCGACCCTGAAGTGGCGAAGGTTGGTTCTTCTATTGTAATACCTTTCAATCCGTTGCTTTTGTTCAGCCATTCGAACGAGTGCCGCTTCTCATTTTTCATCTAATAATTCGAGGCTAGTATTCATAGCCTCGTGGTTCGATTCCTCCGTTGCATGTCAAAACCTTTCGCTGGGTTCTCCGACTCCGACTGGAATCAAGGCTTCGAAGCCATATACTAAGGAAAATGCAGTTGCCCCTGTACTGGACTTCGATGTTGTTCGATATGCCCAAAGGACTTCGGGCAGAATTTCTCTCCATTTCCTTTTAGCTTCATTCAACCTTTTCTTCAGGTTTTGGATGATAGCCTTGTTCGTCGATTCGTTGTATCCGTTCCCACTAGGGTGATACAGTGTTGACAATATCCTTTTTATTTTATGGTCTTCTAGAAATTTCGTCACTTTGCTGCCGATAAATTGTTTACTATTGTCGCATACTATTTCTGTGGGTATCCCAAATCGACACACGATGTGATCCCAGATGAAGTCTATAATCTCTTTTTCTCTCACTTTCTTGAATGCCTGTGCTTCAACCGATTTAGAGAAATAGTCAGTCATAAATAAAATGAACTTAGCTTTACCTAGGGCCGACGGTAGAGGGCCGACGATATCCATCCCCCATTTCATTAATGGCCATGAGGATAGGACTGAATGATGTTGTTATCCGGGGTGATGGATCATTGGTGCAAACCTTTGACATTTATCACATTTTCGAACAAACTCCCTAGTGTCTTTTTCCATGCTATCCCAGTAGTATCCTGCTCTAATGATTTAGTGAATCAGTGATTCGGCGCCAGAGTGGTTCCCATAAGTGCCTTTATGGACTTCTCATAAAACATAATTGGTTTCTCCTAGTCCTAAGCATACTGTCAATGGTCTATCAAATGTCCTTCTGCATAATGTTCCATCTTCAGCCAATATGAATCGAGCAGCTTTGGTTCGTAGGGCCCTTTACTCTTTAGGGTCCGATGGGAGCTTTCCATTCTTCAAGTATTCGATATATTTATTCCTCCAATCCCAGGTTAAGCTTGTAGAGTTTATCTCGGCATGACCTTCCTCGATCATAGATCTCGAGAGTTGAATGACAGTCCCTGAGCTGATCTCATCTTCCTCGACCGATGACCCCAAGTTTGCAAGTGCATCGGCCTCACTATTTCGTTAACGAGGTACATGTTGTAAAGTCCATTCCTTGAAACGGTGAAAAGTTACCCGCAGCTTGTCCAAATACGTTTGCATTCTATCCTCTCGAACTTCAAAGGTTTTGTTTAATTGGTTTACCGCCAGTAAAGAGTCACACTTAGGTTCAATGACTTCTGCCCCCAAGCTTTTAGCTAGCTCGAGACCTACAATCATGGCCTCGTACTCGGCCTCATTGTTAGTCAGCCTAGAAGTTTTGATAGATTGCCTTATAGTGCTACCCGTGGGCGGCTTCAAAACGATGCCTAGCCCGGACCCCTTCACATTTGAAGCACCGTCTGCGAAAAGGGTCCATACCCCCGATGACGTATCCGATTTTAACAAGAGTTCTTTTTCAACTTCGGGTATGAGGATTGGCATAAAATCGGCCATGACGTCCACTAAAATGTGAGACTTGATGGCCGTCCGGGGATGAAATTCGATGTCGTACCTACTGAGTTCGACGGTCCGTTTGGCCAATCGGCCCAACAGTTCGGGCTTGTGCAAAATATTACAAAGTGGGTAAGTGGTTAATACGCATACGGGGTGACATTGAAAGTATGGTCTTAACTTTCTAGAGGTTCTTATCAATGCAAGTGCCAATTTTTCTAAGTGGGGATATCCAGTTTCTGCTTCTCCTAAGGTTCGACTTACATAATAAACGAGAAATTATGTACCTTGCTCTTCTTGAACTAGGACACCACTTACCGCGATTTTCGATACCGTCAAGTACAAGTAAAGTTTCTCATCTGCCTTTGGAGTGTGAAGCAGTGGTGGACTCGATAGGTATCGCTTCAACTCTTCCAATGCCCGTTAGCATTCAGGGGTCCAGGCGAAATCATTCTTCTTTTTGAGTAAAGAGAAAAATCTGTGGCTTCGATCCGACGACCTCGAAATGAATCGGCCTAAGGCAGCTATCCATCAAGTTAGCCTCTGTACGGATTTTACACTGTCTACGACGATGATGTCTTCGATGGCCTTGATTTTATCGTGGTTGATCTCGATCACTCGATTCGATACCATGAAGCCAAGTAACTTGCCCGAACCAACCCCGAGAGCACATTTCTCGGGGTTGAGCTTCATGTTGTATTTTCTTAAAATCTCGAACGTTTCCTGCAAATGAGCCAAATGGTCCTCTACGTGCAGGGACTTAACTAGCATGTCATCAATATAAACCTCCATTGATTTACATATTTGTTCTTCGAACATTTTATTTACTAGGCGTTGGTAAGTAGTTCCTGCATTTTTTATCCCGAAGGGCATTACATTATAACAATATGTTCCATACTTGGTGATAAATGAAGTATTTTCTTGGTCTTCCGGGTTCATTTGGATTTGATTGTACCCAGAATAGGCATCCAGAAAAGTAAGGATCTCGTGTCCTGCCATGGCATCGATCATGCGATCGATGTTAGGTAGTGGAAAAGAATCTTTGGGGCACGCCTTGTTCAAATCCTTATAATCTACACACATTCTAAGTTTATACCCTTTTTAGGGACTACAACTACATTGGCTAACCATTCGGGATATTTCACCTCCCGAATGGATCCTATTTTGAGAAGTTTAGTTACCTCTTCCTTTATGAATGCATGCTTTACTTAGAGCTGGGGTCTTCTCTTTTGCTTCACCGGTTTGAATCTACGGTCCAGGCTTAGTCGATGTGTCATTACCTCTGGTGGAATCCCTGTCATGTCTAAATGGGACCAAGCAAAACAATATATATTATTAATAAGAAATTGAATAAGTTTTTTCCTGAGTTCGGGGGTCAATCCCGTTACCAGGTATACCTTTCGTTCGGGCAGGTACTCGATCAATATAACCTGTTTTAGCTCTTCGACCGTTGATTTGGTAGCGTCAGTATCTTCGGGAACAACAAAAGTTTGAGGGGGCAGAAAATCCTCCTCTTCTTATTCTATCTCCCGCTTCCCCGATTCGGTCGAGGCTGGTGGTTGTGATTGCTATTTGACTTCCTGTTTATCTTTGATGCTCGACCTTTCCAAGGTTGATAGTGTCGATATTGGTGTTACCTCATCGACCGCAAACATTTTCTTCGCAGCATGCTACTCCCCGTATATGGTTTTTACACCGTATGATGTCGGAAACTTTATCATTTGGTGGAGAGTCGAAGGGACTGCCCTCATATTGTGGATCCAAGGCCTTCCAAGTAGGGCATTGTACCTCATGTCGCCCTCGATTACATGGAACTTAGTACCTTGAATAGTTCCAGCCACGTTCACTGATAGAATAATCTCCCCTTTAATTGTTTCACTGTACATATTGAAGCCTTTTAAGACTCGAGTTGCGGGCATGATTTGCCTTTATAGGCCGAGCTGCTCCACGACCCTCGATCGGATGATATTTTCCGAGCTACCTGGATTCACTAAAACACGCTTAACTTGAACTTTATTTAATAAGATATAAATTATCAGAGCGTCGTTGTGGTGCTGAGAAACGCCTTCTTCTTCGTCGTCGTTGAATGATAAAGTGCTTTTTCGGGCACATAATCTCGGGTTCATTTTTCCCTAGTGATTGATACCTTAGTGCGTTTGAATATGGGTCCCTATGGAATGTCGACCCCACCGTCGATCATATGAATGACATGTTGGGATTCCTCATGTTCATTTTTCCTATTGGCGTCTCTTTCTCTGAAATGATTCTTGGCTCGATCGCTGAGGAACTTTCGAAGGTGGCCCTCATTGAATAAACGGACTACCTCCTCCCTTAATTACTTGAAATCCTCGATTTTGTGACCATGCGTGCCATGATACTTGCACATCAAATTTGGGTTTCTTTGAGAAAGATCGGTTTGTATGGGTCTGGGCCACCTAGTATCTTTGATCCTTCCGATTACCGATATAATTCCTGATACATCGATGATAAAGTTATATTCCGATAACCGAGGTGATTCTGTGGGATCGGCATACTTGTCGAAACCACTCTTGCTCATAAGTCCCCGAAAATTCTGTCCTCGATCGCTTCTCCGATCGTTTCGGGTGGAATTGCGTCCTAAGCCATTGTTCCTTTGATCTGCGGTATATGGTTGATATCGGTCTCTGTTCGACCTTGGCTCCTTGTCAACGTCCCTCTGGTTTTTAACTACCGACCTCTTTGGATGTGTTGAACCAAAAGGAGCCCCCAATTGATCGTCCTCGACCCTGATCTTTGATTGGTTTCGATTGTGCACATCTGCCCAAGTTACAGCTGGATATTCGATCAAATTTTGTTTCAACTGACATGATGTTATCGAACTCCGCTTGTTCAACCCTTGAGTGAAAGCTTAAACGGCCCAATCATCTATGATCGGTGGCAACTCCATGCGTTCTATTTGAATTAGGACACAAACTCTCTCAGCATTTCATTATCCCTTTGTCTTACCTTGAATATGTCTGATTTCCTCGTTGCGACCTTTATAGCCCCGGCGTGTGCCTTTACGAAAGAATTTGCTAACATGGCAAATGAGTCGATCGAATTTGGTGGCAGGTTGTGATACCAAATCATTGGTCCCTTCGAAAGGATCTCTCCGAAGTTGTTCAACAGCACAGATTCGATTTCATCATCCTCTAAATCGTTACCCTTGATGGCGCATGTATATGAAGTAACATGCTCGTTGGGATCGGTGGTACCATTATATTTGGGTATGTCTGGCATACGAAACTTCTTTGGAATAGGCTTCGGAGCCGCACTTGGAGGAAAGGGATTTTGTACAAACTTCTTCGAATCCATCCCTTTCAAGATTGGCGGTACCCCCGATATCTGATCAACCCGAGAGTTGTATGCCTCCACATTTTTATCGTTGGCTTCGATTCCCTTCTCCCCTAATTCGATTCTTTAGGTGAGCTCCTCCAGCATTTTAATTACCGCAGGATCTGTCCCCGATTCGTTATAATTCGGCCTCTCCTGCACTGGCTCGGTAGGACGAGTAATTTCCGGCTCGACCCTATTCGGAGCCCTATGTTGATTTTGTAACTGAGCAATAGCGGCTTGCTGAGCCTGAAGCATCTCGAATATCACTTGGAGACTGACTCCCTCGTCTCCTCTACCCTTTGTTCCTTGGCCACTAGACCGGCCTTCTCTGCGTACACTTCCATCGAGATATGTGCCTAGGTCTGCATTTAGAGCAACGTGCGAATTGACATCGACTGGGTTGGAAACCGGTGCTCCCTCGTGATTAGCCTGTGGCACTTCGATTCCTGGAGCAATCACATTTTTATTTTCACCATGGAATCTGAGGCCATTGTCACCGTGTGTGGATGCGTTTTGTGAGTTTGACATGTTTTAACCTGAAAGCAAAGATACTTGACAAGAAGAAACGTGAAATAGTGTGTTTCACCAGAATCAGTACTGAAAAATTACTATTATCCTTAGCGTGGGCGTCAAACTGTTTACCCTAAAAATTGAGTAACAATTGAACTTATATTGTAGTTGTAAGGATATGTGATTTAGATCAGCACCAATTGATGAATAACGAATTATATAGATAACTTGGACAATAAAATGGATCAAACCAGTTTGCAAACTATATCTCGACCTTGATTCGAGATAGTCTCGAGGTTAGTTACTACGAACAATATCGGATAGAACAAGCAGTGATGAAAAGTAAGACAAAGAAAGCCGTGTATATGTGTATTCTTATCAGTGAATCGTGATCATTTACAAATGAATGGGGTCCCTCTTTATATAGTAGAGGAATCCTAAATAAGGCACAATTCTAGTAAACAAATCACATGATTGGTGTCAATAACTGCTTGATTTGATCTGTTCCGGAATTTCTGCCGAGATCTTCGGTCGGTTGCTTATATCTCGCCATTCAGTTATTATGCCTTACTCGAAGTCGGTCATGCTCGGTCTCGATATTCAGCGAGCACTTCGATTTTCATGCTCCATACTCTGCCATCGAGCTCGAGCCTGGTCTATTACGAGCTTACTCTCGAGGCAACTCCTCGTTCCTATGAAATTGAATATGCCCAATTTCGACCGTACACACTTATATACTTCTAGCAAATTTCAAAATTCATTTTTAAGGAAGTTAGACGATATTGTTCTTATAAGTTTAATATTTTACTATAAGAGTTATTCAATTTGATTGATTGAAATTGCAATATGAATATATGTTATAGATAATGAATTAATTGCTTTGTCATGTAAGTTTATTCCGATAGTGTCAATGTGACAAAGTGACATAGTCACCTGTAATGGAGGGGATTCAATTGAATCCTTTGTCGGAAAGTTATCTTGCACGTATAGGGTGAAAATAATGTATAAATAAATATTTGAATCCTAAACGGTTAGCACAAAAACCAAATCTGCCATTCTTATAATATTTAGATCCGCTTATCACACCCAATTACCAGAAGTTTGTTTGGTACCATTTGTTAAGAGTGGTTGCTTCATTCTCACGACCGTGGGGATAAGGGATCCATTCTCGCTTATGTCAAATGATTTATTTTATTTTACTTATTGAGCTCGTTCCACTCACCTTTTCTTTTCTACTCCATTTCTTTTCAGTTGCGATTTATTGCTCCAATTCTAGTTCATTTTGCTGGATGCAACCATATCATATCAGCATGCGTATCTAGGATTTCTAGTATATGGATGCATTACTAAAAAAAAAAAAGAATAGTATGTATTAAGTGGAATTAATCCTTCTTCCTCTTGGTAAATAACTCAATCTTCAACCAAGTGAACCATTCAACCTTCTTGGAGCATGAGTGCCAAAAGTTAGTATTATACCAGTTATAGAAAATATGCACATAAAATATTTAACTTTACAAAGAGACCATGGGTTCACATGCTCCGCATTTTACCATATAAATCCGTCCCTCATCATATGCATCCAAGTCTTGAATTTTCTCGTAAAATAACTTACTTCGTTTTCTTTTTGTTTGAGCATTAAAATGGATTCAGAATGAGAAGTAATAAGCATATGGAGTTACAGTCCTGTAGCTGAATTCGGATGAAATTTGCATGATCATTGTGTTTACTACTGATCTTTACCTTTTTTTCTGAAACTATTCTAGTGGAGGTGCGGGATAGTGAGAAGGGCAATACAAGTACATGAGAATTGAACCTTGAATTTGTAGGACACGACACAATAGTCCTACAAGTGAGTCGCGAGATTCTTTTTTAATTACTGAGAATAATTCAATACTCAATGGATAATAAACCTACCCTATCCTTTTTCAATTAAATATCAAGTTTTATTTGTGACAGCCTATTAATAACCCTTGTTCAGTTAAATACCAAGCATTTGTTATAGCTTGTTTGGATGGTTGTTACCTATCGTATTGTACCGTATTGTTACTTTAAATATAATGTTTATTTTGATTGTTACTTAAATTTTATTGTATCATATCATTAAATTCATCATTACGTAACAATAAAAAATGCCACTTTATGGAATTAACGACGAATTTGGCGTGGTGGCGTAGTTTCCTTACTTTTGTTTTTCTCTCATCTTGGCCTTCTTTATTATTAAATAATAACTAGTGAATTTGTTCGCGCTTCGCGCGATAAGTAAAGAATTTAGAATTTTATCTTTTACAAATCAAGTAGAGATAGAGAGACAATTTTTTCTTTACTTAGAGCTCGGACTTCTTTCCAAATAACAAAATAATTAAGAAGATCCATTTGTTAAAATCAATTCAAATATGTCATTCATTCATGAAAAGAAACTCATTATTATTAAATATAAATTGGAGAACTAAATAAACAGTATTGTATACGGTCAAAACCGGTTTCGACCTTCAAATGATTAGTCAAGATTGGAACATAATGGACCGAAGGTCGTCTTCATAATATCTAAATGAGATCTGAAGCCAGGTTACCGAGCTCAAGTTTCGGGGACCGATCAAATACCGAGCTCGAAGTCATTACCAAGCTCGAGTCCAAATCGAACTATGATGTGAAGCGGTATCATTGAGCTTAAGAGCCAGAGACTGACCAATATCGAGCCCGAGTCGATACCGAGCCCCGAGTCAATATCGAGCTCGAGTCAATATCGAGCTCGAGTTAATTTCGAGCTCTAAATTTGGAAATCGACCAATACCAAATCCGACCAAAATCGAGCCAAAAGACAAGAGCCATTACAGCAGCACTAAGGGAGAGAATCTCACCGGGAATTAGGAAAAAGCTAATTTGTCATGGGATCCCCACTATTTATTTTTAATTATATCTAAAGTAGGATCCCTCCACTATAAGAGGAATAGCTACTATTTCTGTAGAAGAACATGAAGACATTCATACACTCTCATATTCAGATATTACTATTTGCAGAGGAATAAACAGTAGATATTATCCTTTTGTGAGTTTTATACATTGATTCATCTTGTTTGTTCATAAGACCGCTTTCTATTCAATTTGGTTCGTATTTCATTCGTTACAGTCAATATTCGACATATTTCTACTTACTTTCCGATTTGTTCCAAGTTATACCACGTATCCTTAGAACTATGTATAAATTCAACTATATCCGTTTTTCGGGTAAAGAGTTTGGCGCCCACCGTGGTGCTAAGGATAACAGTGGTTATTTAGTACAAATCTCTACAAAACACACCATTTTACACTTGCTCTTGGAAGTATCTTTGATTTCAGGTTGAAAACGACGAATTCTCAATTAATGGCCCTACCTATCAACAATGCAGCTGGCCTTCAAGATGACAACAACAACTTAGCCTCCGGGGGTGGAAGGACACTCGTTGATCTCGTTGGAGCTCGGGTTGAAGAGCCAATAGACGTTAATTTACATTTGGCCATTGAGGTGAACCAACATTCCGACCCTGAAAATAGCATTCATTGTGGAACTTGGTCTGCAGCTCGAAATACCCAAAACGAGGAGAACAGAATTAGCTTGCGTATGATTTTCGAAATGTTGCAAGCTCAACAAGTAGAAATAGCCTAATTATAGAGCTAAACCCAGGCACCGACCAGACTCGAGCCTAGTCCACCCCAAGAAGTCACCTACAAAATGGGGCCAGCCATGGTAAGGTCAAATGCGCAAGAATAAGGGACTAATCTCGAAATTGTTAAGATGATCGAAGAACTGACAAAACGAATAGAGTCAGGAGAAAGGAGGATCAAAGCAAACGACAAAACAATGGAAACATATAACTCTAGGGTTGATCAGATCCCGGGGGAACCTCCGATATTGAAAGGCTTAGATTCTAAAAAGATTATACAAAAGCCTTTCCCCCCGAGCGCGGCTCCTAAACCAATCCCAAATAAGTTTTGCATGCCCGAAATTCCTAAGTATAATAGAATGACCGACCCCAGCGAACATGTCACTTCTTACACATGTGCCATTAAAGGGAACGATCTAGAGGACGATGAGATCGAATCTGTATTATTGAAACAATTCAGTGAAACCCTGTCAAAGGGAGCAATGATATGGTATCATAATTTACCATCTAACTCTATCGATTCTTTTGCTATGCTTGAAGATTCTTTCGTAAAATCACACGCCGGGGTCATAAAGGTTAAGACAAGGAAGTCGGACCTTTTCACGGTAAGACAGAAGGACAACGAGATGCTGAAAGAGTTTGTATCTCATTTCCAAACGGAACGAATGGATCTACCACCGGCCACTGACGATTGGGCTGTACAAGCTTTCACTCAAGGATTGAACGAGCATAGATCGATGGCTTCACGACAGTTGAAGCAGAAGTTGATCGAGTACTTGGCTATTACTTTGGCCAATGTACACAATCGATATCAATCGAAGATCAGAGTTGAAGATGAACAGTTAGGTTCTAGGTCCGTTATTAAAAGGGACATAGACCGAGAACCAAAGTCAAACAAGGATCGATATCAATCGTATAACGGAGATCGTAGGAGTAGCGAACCTTCACGCAACCCCGTACGAGGCAAAATGAGAAGTGAACGAGGCCAAGGGTCTCAGGGGCTGATGAACAGGAATGGGTTCGACATGCATACCGGACCTAAGGAATCACTGCGGTTATCAGAGTATAACTTCAGCATCGATGCATCCACCATCGTGTCGACTATCGGACACATCAAAGATACTAAATGACCTCTACCCCTGCAGACCGATCCTGCCCAGAGGAATCCCAATCAAATGTGCGAATATCATGGCACTCATGGCCATAGAACAGAAGATTGCCGGCAACTGAGAGAAGAGGTAGCCCGGTTATTCAATAAAGGGCACCTTCAAGAATATTTAAGTGACACGGCCAAAAACCATTTCAAAACCAGGAATTTCAATAGACAAAACAAACAAGAAGATCCGCAACACATCATCCACATGATCATTGGTGGGATCGATACCCCCAGGGGCCGGTGCTTAAATGCACAAAGATGTCGGTTATAAGAGAGAAGCGACCTCGAACTCAGGGTTACGCACCTATAGGAACCCTGTCCTTTAATGATGAAGATGCAAAAAGAGTCATGCAACCTCACAACGATGCACTGGTAATATATGTACTTATGAATAAAACTCAAGTTAAACGTGTGTTAATTGATCCAGGTAGCTCGGCTAACATTATTAGATCGAAGGTTGTAGAGAAACTCGGTCTACGGGACCAGGCCGTGCCCGCAACCTTGGTTTTAAACGGATTCAATATGGCATGTGAAACTACTAAGGGCGAAATAATCTTGCGAGTTAAAGTGGCCGGGACCATCCAAGATACGAAGTTGCACATGATCGAAGACAATATGAGATACAATGCCCTGTTCGAAAGATCGTGGATCCACAATATGAGGGCTGTACCCTCGACCCTCCACCAGGTTTTGAAGTTCCCAGCATCGGAGGGAATAAAAACGGTCTACGGGGAGAAACTAGCCACAAAAGAAATGTTTGTCGTCGATGAAGTGAGTCTGATACCATCATTATCATCGGCAAAAGGACCAACTTCGAAGGGGGAATGAAATACCAAATAGCAATCACAAACGTCAGCTTCGACGCAACTAGGGAATCAGAAGACTGACGAAGATGATGAACATGGGGTCCCTCGATCCTTTGTGGTCCCCGACGATTCCGACACTACCTAATCAACGGTCGAAGAACTGGAACAAGTCATACTAATCGAATATTTGCCCGAACGAAAGGTATACCTTGGCACGAGGTTAGATCCCGAGCTCAGGTGAAAGCTTATTTAATTTCTTATAGCTAACATAGACTGTTTCGCTTGGTCCCATCTTGACATGACAAGGATCCCACCGGGAATCACCACTCATA
Organism: Nicotiana otophora; assembly: GCA_000715115.1. Lineage (NCBI taxonomy): Eukaryota > Viridiplantae > Streptophyta > Magnoliopsida > Solanales > Solanaceae > Nicotiana > Nicotiana otophora. The sequence goes on along the minus strand of AWOL01S0006605.1, from coordinate 75,300 downwards.
AGCTAATCATGGACCCAAAGTTCCACCCGGCAAAACAAAAAAGAAGGCCCCAGTCCGAGGTCAAACATGCCATCATCAAAGACGAGGTAACCAAACTTCTTAAAATAAGGTCCATTCGGGAAGTAAAATACCCCGAGTGGCTAGCAAATGTGGTGGTAGTCCCTAAAAAAGGGAACAAGCTTAGAATGTGTATATATTATAAAGATCTGAATAAAGCACGCCCTAAGGATTCTTTTCCTTTGCCTAATATCGATCGTATGATCGATGCCACGGCCGACCATGAGACTCTCAGTTTTCTCGATGCCTATTCAGGGTACAACTAAATACAGATGAACCCGAAGGATCAGGAAAAAACCTCATTTATCACTAAGTACGGGACTTACTGTTATAATAGAATGTCGTTCGGCCTACAAAATGCTGGTGCAACTTATCAACACCTAGTAAATAGCATGTTCGAAAAGAAAATAGGAAAATCAATGGAGGTTTATATTGATGACATGTTAGTTAAATCCCTGCGAGTAGAGGACCATTTAAGGCATTTGCAGGAAACTGTCAACATACTAAGGGAGTACAATATGAAGCTCAATGCCGAAAACATGTGCTTTCAGGGTTGGCTCAGGCAAGTTTCTCGGTTTCATGGTGTCCAATCGAGGAATTGAAATTAACCCCGATAAAATCAAAGCAATCGAGGACATCGCAATAGTAGATAATGTAAAGGCTGTGCAAAGGCTAACAAGACGGATAGCTGCCCTGGGACGATTCATTTCAAGATCCTCGGATAGGAGTCACCGATGTTTCTCTCTGCTTAAAAAGAAAAGCAATTTTTGATGGACTCCAGAATGTCAGCAGGCTTTGGAAGAGATAAAACGGTATCTATCGAGCCCTCCGTTTCTTCATACCCCGAAGGAAGACGAACAACTATATCTGTATCTAGTTGTCTCGGAGATAAAGGTAAGTGGAGTCCTAATTCGAGAAGAATGAGGTACACAATTCCCTATTTATTATGTCAGTCAAACTTTAGGCGAGGCCGAAACTAGATACCCACACTTAGAAACATTAGCGCTTGCTTTAATAAGTGCCTCTAGGAAACTAAAACTATATTTCCAGTGCCATCTAATATATGTTGTAACAACTTATCCTCTACGAAATATTTTACACAAACCTAAGCTTTCAAGTTGATTGGACAAATATGCCATAGAGATCGGCGGATACTACATCGAGTATCGACCTCGAACTGCTATCAAATCTCAAATCTTAGCGGACTTCGTGGCTGATTTTACGCCGGCCGTCGTACCCGAGATTGAAAAGGAATTACTGATAAAATTGGGTCCTCTTCGGGAGTCTGGACCCTCTTCACGGACGGTGCCTCGAACGTAAAGGGGTATGGACTGGGCATCGTACTAAAATCACCCACAGGTAATGTAGTTAGACAGTCTATCAAAACCACAAAATTGACTAACAATGAGGCCGAGTATGAGGCCATGATTGCAGGTCTCGAATTTAGGAGCCGAGGTCGTGGAGGCTAAATGTGATCCCCTCCTCGTGGTAAATCAAGTCAACGGGACTTTTGAAGTCTGTGAATATTGAATGCACAGATACTTAGATAAATTACAAGTGACTCTACATCGATTTAAGAATAGACTTTGCAACATGTGCTTCGAGAACAGAATAGTGAGCCCGACGCTCTTGCAAACTTAGGTTCTTTGGTCGAGGATGACGAACTCAACTCGGGGACTGTTGTACAACTCATGAAATCGGTAATAGAAGAAGGTCATGCTGAGATAAACTCCACAAGTCTAACATGGGATTAGAGAAACAAATATATAGAGTACTTCAAGAACGGAAAACTTCCATCGGATCCAAAGGAATTGAGAACTCTACGCACAAAAGCTTCACGGTTCACCTTATCCAATGATGGAACGTTGTTTAGAAGGACATTCGATGGTCCACTGGTAATATGTTTGGGACCAGGAGATACCGACTACATCCTACGTGAGATTCACGAGGGAACTTGTGGGAATCATTCCGGTGTCGATTCATTGGTTCACAAAATAATCAAAGCAGGATATTATTGGATCGATATGGATAAAGATGCAAGGGAGTTCGTTCGAAAATGCGACAAATGTCAAAGACATGCACCCATGATTCATCAACCCCGGGAACTTCTCCACTCGGTCGTAGCTCTTTGTCCTTTCATGAAATGGGGAATGGACATCGTCACCCCCTCCCATTGGCCCCAGGTAAGGATCAATTTATTTTGTTTATGACTGATTATTTCTCTAAATTGGTTGAAGCACAGGCTTTCGAGAAAGTCAGAGAAAAGGAGGTGATAGACTTCATTTGGGACCACATCATATGTCGGTTCGGGATGCCATCCGAGATTGTATGTGATAATGGAAAGCAATTCATCGGAAGCAAAGTAACCAAATTTCTCGAAGATCATAAAATCAAAAGGATCCTATCAACACTTTATCATCCCAGCAGCAACGAACAGACCGAATCGACCAACAAAACCATCATCAAAAGTCTTAAGAAAAAATTAACCAACGCTAAAGAAAAATGGAGAGAAATACTACCCAAAGTCCTATGGGCATACCGCACAACATCGAAATTCGAGTACCGGAGCGACACTATTATCCTTGGTTTATGGCGTCAAAGCTCTTATCCCGGTTGAGGTCGGAGAACCTAGAATCAGTTTTCGATATACAACAAATGAGTCAAATAACGAGAGGGTGAACATGAGCCTAGAATTATTTGATGAAAAACGAGAAGCAACTCTCGTCCGAATAGCTGCCCCAAAACAGCGGATCAAAAGGTATTATAATCAAAGAACCAATCTTCGATATTTTAAAATCGGGGACTTAGTGCTAAAGAAAGTCACCCTCAACACCCGAAATTCAAATAAAGGAAAACTGGGTCCGAACTAGGAAGGACCGTATCAGCTTCTCGAAATCATCGAAAAAGGATCTTACAAGCTCGGTGTAATAAACAGCAAACAACTACCAAGCAATTAGAACGTGTCGCACCTAAAATGATACTACTGTTAAGGTACGACCCTCCTATGTTCATTTATATTTCGAAATTAACCCTTGTAGGTTTTCGATCAGAAACAGGGACGGATTATTCAACTCGAAGCCTTTAGGCCTGAAAGCACGCGTTGCACTCTTTTCCCCTTAGACCGGTTTTGTCCCAAATAGGTTTTTCGGCAAGGTTTTTAATGAGGAAACCATTGATCATGCTAACTTAGAACAATTCAATAGTATCCGAGGCCTCTTTACAATCAACCTCGAATACTGGGGGCATTACCCTCGAATATATCAAGTTCGATGAAAGGAAGTTACTTAATGACAACAGGGTTTCGATAGGAAAAATTGTAAGATCCAAATGGTCAAAACGAACCATGCTCGTGTAGTTTGCTCGACCCCTAGTACAAAACATTAACACATGTATAATGACATAAAGAGAAATTTCTTCTTTACCGATATCTCATATCTCAGAATCCATCCTCTATTTCGTGATCTATTATGCAAACATGCTTAAGGGCCGGCCATTACCCAATAAATCGGGGACTGCCAACCAAGAAATCAACGAGATCAAACCCCACGTAAGCCTAAGGTCTACTAATTACTTAAAGTTCGAGAAAATACTCACTCGACCATAAAAGCCTATGGGCTACGTTACTTCGAGTTCGAGCAATCACTCACTCGAATATTAAGCCTAAAGGCTACTCTTACTTTGAGTTCGAGCAAATACTCACTCGACCATAAAAGCCTACAAGCTACATTACTTCGAGTTCGAGCAATCACTCACTCGACTATTAAGCCTAAGGGCTACATTTCTTCGAGTTCTAGGAAGCACTCGCTCGACTATTAAGCCTAAGGGCTACTCATTACTTTGAGTTCAAGCAAATACTCACTTGATTACTAAGACTACGGGCTACATTACCTCGAGTTCGAGCAAACACTCACTCGATTATTAAGACTAAGGGCTACTCTTACTTCAAGTTCGAGCAAATTCTCACTCGACCATAAAAGCCTAAGGGCTACATTTCTTTGAGTTCGAGAAACCACTCGCTCGACTATTAAGCCTAAGGGCTACTCATTACTTCAAGTTCGAGCAAATACTCACTCGACTATTAAGCCTACGGGCTACATACCTCGAGTTTGAGCAAACACTCACTCGATTACTATGCCTAAGGGATACTCTTACTTCGCGTTCGAGCAAACGCTTACTCAACCATAAAATCCTAAGGGCTACATTTCTTCGAGTTCGAGCAAGCATTCGCTCGACTATTAAGCCTAAGGTCTACTCATTACTTCGAGTTCGAGAAAATACTCACTCGACTACTAAGCGTACGGGCTACATTACCTCGAGTTAGAGCAAACACTAACTCGATTACTAAGCCTAAGGGCTACTCTTACTTCGAGTTCGAGCAAACGCTCACTCGACCATAAAAGCCTACGGGCTACATTTCTTTGAGTTCGAGCAAGAACTTGCTCGACTATTAAAGCCTAAGAGCTCTTACTTAGAGTTCGAGCAAACACTCACTCGGTTATAGAGACCACACGGTCCGATTTAGATCAAATTTCCTAAAGCCTCGAACTTATGAAAACTTTCATAAGGCATGAATGAAACAAAATCTTCACACGGCAGAGAATAAAACAGAGACAAGTCGGGAAAGAAAAGGATCTTTGTATATATATAAGAGTATTTTCAACGTCTGATCAGGACCTTACACAAACAAATCCAAATAGAAAAAACCTTAACTTTCCTGTTTATCTTCAGGGGCAGTCTCTTCTCCATCGAGTTGCTTCCCGCTCTCAGACCCACTCTTGCTCCCATCATGATCATCATGATCATCGGAAGCCAAGGCTCCAGCATCGGCTTCAAGCTCTTTAACTTTTTTTATTTCTTTGGTAAGATCAAAACCTCGAGCATGGATCTCCTCGAGGGTTTCCTTCCGAGATTGGCATTTGGCGACTTCAACAACCCAATGTGCTCGAGTTTGAGCGGTCTTCGCTTTCTTTTTCCTTTGTACTTGAGTATCTTCAGTATCGGCCCGATAGACAGCCATGAATGCATCCGCCTCGGCCTTTATTGTTTCGGCTTCAGATTTGTCCTTGGCAAGTTCGGAAGCCAACCAATCCTCGAGATCCTCTATTGTTTTCTCTTGAACCGAGCTCTTATCCTTTATGCCTTGAAGTTGACTTTCGGCCTGATGATAATTGGCTCGAGCAGTCTCTTTTTCTAGTGCAAGGTGGTCCATGCCTTCTTTCCACCCCAAGGTCTCCTCCCTTATCGTATCGACCTCCTCATGAAGCAGCTCGATCACCTCCAGCTTCTGCTATAGCCATGAGATCGAAATATTAGCCACCTTTCCCAAATCGAGCCCATGGGTTTTTAAGATTATCATTACCTGCTCGGTTAGGTCAGTCTGATCTTGGTGAGCCTTGGCCAACTCAGCTCGGAGATCCTTAATTTCCTCTTCCCAGTTATTATCATTAATTGCACCAGGCATCCAAGCAACCGCTATATCATAAAAAAGGATATCGGTGAGAGAGAAACGAAGGAGAAAAACAATAGGATATAACAGTAGAATTATACTTACGCTTCATAATCCATCTCTCGAGAAACGGCATCTTCTCGGCCCGGATAAGATCGGAAGTCTTCATTCGAACAAACCGGCTCATCCCATCTATGCTCGATAACAATACTTTGTTAGCTCGGCGTTGTAATTTTATTAACCCACCTCGATAGAGGCGGGGGCTGTATAACCTGATGAGGTGGTCAAGAGTGAAAGGCATCCCCTCGGCTTTGCTCATACAAAATCAGAGCAGAATAATGATTCGCCAAAAGAAAGGGTGGATTTGGCCTAGGTTTATTTGCTACTGGAGGCAAAAGTCAATGACAACGGGGTCGAGAGGGCCCAACGTGAAAGGGTAAGTATAAAAACTTAAAAACCCTTCCACATAGGTGGTGATATCTTCTTCGGCAGCCGGGATCACCACTTCATTTTTCCCCTAGTTACAATCTTTCCTTACCTGCTCAAGGTGTCCCTTAGTTATCGAGCATACATACTTCGATACCGGCTCACATCGATCGGGAACCGACAAGGCTTTATCGATCTTAAAATCGGAAGTGAGAACACCCCCCCCCCAAAAAAACACACTCCTCAGGTCGTGGATCCACCGGTGTTTTGTCGTCGGCAGGACGCGAAGAAGAAGCACTTTCTTTTTAGGGAACGATTTTTGACGTTTTCGCCATGTAGATGTGAAGATTTAAAATAGAAAGAGATGACAAAGATTTGGTGTTTTGAAGAGAGATTTTGTAAGTAAGAATCACAGATTTGCAGATGAAGAACTCAGAAGATACAATAAGAACTTAGTAGATCTGGTGATTAGAGATATGAAAGTAAAAAATGGTGAAGAGAGGAGCTATTTATAGAATTGGTAATGACGATTCAATATCAGCAGTGACCGACCATCTTCTGACATACATTTAATGCTTTGGTAACTGAATCGACGGGACAACTATCACCTACGTCACGGTCGGGTTCGATGCAAACATCAGTGTATATCTAGTCATGCCGTTGGAAAATTATGTCATTTCTCGCCACATTCTTCCCGAGAAACGAGAGAACTATCTGTATACGGTCAAAACCGGTTTAGACCTTCGAATGACTAATCAGGATTGGGACATAATGGACCGAAAGTCGTCTTCATAACATCGAAATGAGATCTTAAGCCAGGTTACCGAGCTCAAGTTTCAGGGACCGATCAAATACCGAGCTCGAAGTTATTAGAAAGCTCTAGTCCAAATCGAACTATGATGTGAAGCGGTGTCATCGAGCTTAAGAGCCAGAGACCGACCAATATCGGTCCCGAGTCGATACCGAGCCCCGAGTCAATATCAAGCTCGAGTCAATATCGAGCTCGAGTCAATATCGAGCTCGAGTTAATATCGAGCTCTAAATATGGAAATTGACCAATACCAAATCTGACCAAGATCGAGCCAAGAGACAACAGCCGTTACAACCGCACTAAGGGAGTGAATCTCTGCGGGAATTAGGAAAAATTTAATCCATCATGGGATCCCCACTATGTATTTTTAATTATATCTAAAATAGGATCACTCCACTATAAGAGGGATAGCTACTATTTCTGTAGAAGAACATGAAGGCTTCATACACTCTCATATTCAAATATTACTATTTGCAAAGAAATACACAGTAGATATTATCCTTTTGTGAGCTTTATACATTGATTCATCTTGCTTGTTCATAAGACCGCTTTCTATTCAATTTGGTTCGTATTTCATTCTTTACAGTAAATATTCGATATATTTCCACTTACTTTCCGATTTGTTCCAAGTTATACCACGTATTCTTAGAACTACGTATAAATTCAACTCTATTCATTTTTCGGGTAAACAAGTATAATAGTATTCATTGATTTTATTTATCCATTTGTTTTTCCCATCTATCTTCTTTTAATACGTTGACACTGCCTCTTCTATTTCCTACGTTTATTTATTTTGTCCACAAATGCAGCTACGTTATAGTCATCAGATATCACACATCTAATGCTTTTATTCTAACCATATGATAAATAGAAATTTATAAGATAAAAGGCAAGTAAATGAAACAAAAGATAATAGAATATAACATGTTGAGTAATAGTATACCCTCGAGCTGTTGAATAAATTTTAAAATAGTTTTGGTTTGACATAAGAATAAAAAACTAATTCAAGAAATAGTGAAAAGAAAGAACCAAAGTGAAAATTACATCAAAATTAAAATCCAATAATTCATGGATAATGTCTATGTACTACACTTTAGGCTTTCTGCGGAGAATCATATGCAAGAGCGAAAATGTCAATATCACAACGGTAACCAAGCCAAACAGTTGAATAGTGAATACAAAGAGAAACAGCTGAATAATGAATACAAAGCGAAACACCTGAATAGTGACTACAAAGTCAAGTAGGTACTGTCACCACTTGGTGCACACATCATGATGTGATTCATTTTGTAACTGTTATAAGAGAAAAGAGAAAAGTGTTATTAAGCATATAAGTTTATATAAAAGTAACAACGAAAAGAATTAACAATACATATAGAGATCCCCGTAAGTGAACAAGGACAAACAACAATACTCCTTCGCAACTTTGGACAACGTAGCATGAAGAGCAGATAACATGTGCTCTTCACCAAATTGATAGTGAAAATGCTGAGAATTAATGAAAAAGTATAACGAAATAGTTTTTTGATGAAGAGCTAAACTCAGGTGCTATAATAAAATTGCATTCTAGACCTTTGGCCATATATGTCTTGAGAACACTTGTGATTCTTAAAATTTTCTTTATCTTTTTTTTTATGACTGCCGTATTACTTAGTCCTCAGATAGACCTTTACTTTAGAGAAAGGATAGAAAAAATATAAAAAAAGATGCAAATCCAAGAGATATAAAAAGTTTGTCGATGGTTAATCGGTCAGCGAGTATCACTCAGAGCACTTTCAATTTATCAGCCTCCATTATATCCTAACTCCAAAGAGGCTTAGATTACACAAAAATATGATACAAAAATAATTACGAACAGAGTTCACAACGTACTTGTCAGAACTTTTCCGTTGAAATTTAATTCCCTTTTTCGATATAACAGATACGCTAAATCTTGCAGGCCCTGCAATACACCCAAGGGAGCACAAATAACAATTGCATAAGGGTATGGATATGAAAAGAAAAAAAATAGTAATTACAGAGTGCGAAGCCATAAGCTTAAGTCAATGCATCATAAATTTTTAACATATTTTAATTACTTAAAAGTACGATTCCAACAACTGAAATAAAAAGCTAAATAGTGGAAAAAACTAAAAGTGTACTTCTCGATGAAAAGGCTAATGGAAAGAAAAGGGTATTGCCACGACCCAAATTCACTTATAGGTCGTGATGACGTCCAACATCGCCGCTAGGCAAGCCAACTAATCAATTTAACAATTTTTCTCTCTTTATATAAATTTTCGAGTGATAAAACTTTCCTTAATTTGAAGATTTAAGAAAATAAAAGGTTTAAGTACATAAAACCAAAGTGATAATTCAAAAGCATACTTCTACTAGTGTGTGTGCCAAGACCTGGTGTCACAAGAGTATGAGTATCTAGTAGATTTATACAAAATCCAAAATACTGTCCGAACATAAAATAGACAAAATACAAATGCAAAGGGAGACACTAGGTGCTGCGGAACGGCTCAGAAGAAGCAGCCCACCACAAGGCCTCGGGATCGCGTGGGTGTACACCGGTAATACCGCCTGAAGTACCTGTCTCAGACCCTGTACAAAAAGTGCAACAAGTGTAGCATTAGTACGTAAACAACATGTACCCAGCAAGTGTCAAGTCTAATCTCGAAAAAGTAGTGACGGGAGGCCGACTTCTATACTCACTATGAGTTAATAATATTAAGATAGAAGTACTTAAATAAACACAATTGATGCGGTCAATAATAATATCTCGTTAGAAGGCAAAAACAATTAATTCTTTAGCAATTTGTTAATTTCCAATCAATCAACCACTTTCACAAGCTGCAATAAAATGAATATCAACACATCGAGTAATTTTTATTATTAAGCATGATTTATGATGAGGTCGTACGGCCCGATCCAGAATAATATGTACGATGTCGAGGGTCGAGCGACACGAACCATAGATGCATCTATCTACTGCAGAGGCGTTCGTTCCGCTCCACAAGAAGAAGAAGATATTTTTATAAGCATTTAACTTAAATATTAATGAAGTTTTATACATAAATAATACAAATTTCATTAATGACCTCCCACAATACCTCCAACAATTGTCAACATAATTTAGACATTTAAATTAACAAGTATGTTGTAAAAATTCCAAATAGTTCATCAATTGGGTCCTAAAGACTGCCTAAACAATATCATAATAGTAGCCAAGCACGGATTCTCGCCACCTCGTACATACGTAACCCCCACAATTAGAAGCAAATATTTATTTACAATACCTATGGGGTAAATTCTCTCTTACAAGGTTAGACAAGAGACTTACCTCGATTCAAAGTTCACTTACCGATCCTAACTTCGCGTTAAAGCCTTAATTTGGTGCCGAAACATCCGAAACTAGGAAAATGTTATATAATTTAATCAATACATGCTCAATAATTCAAAATTAAATTATTGGATTATTTAACCAACCCAAATTGGTAAAATTCCTAAAATTCACCTCGGGCTCACGTGCCTAGATTCCGGAAATTTTAGGAGGAAATCGTCGCCCATAACCTTAAAAACTCAAATAGACATTTTGCATCCCATTCAATAACCATTTTCGTGGTTAAAAACTCATTTTTATCAAAATCATGATTTTTCATGTAAACCCTTGATTTTCACAATTTACATATTATAATCTACCCATAATCTATGTATTTAACTTACAATGGGTATAATTAACTTACCTCCAAGTTTCTAGTTAAATACTCCTCTCAAGAAGCTCTAAAATCGTCCAAGAATGGAGAAAATGGGTCAACAATACTCAACCCCGACTTAAATGAAGGTTCTGCCTTCTGTGATTTCCGCATATGCGGCTCAACCACCGCATCTGCAGAAAGGGTCTCGCAGATGCGGTCCTTCCCCTAGTTGGCTCCCTCACTTCTGTGACCAGTTGCTCGCTTCTGCGAGACTGCTTCTGCGGTGCGTGCACCGTACCTGTGACCCATGTCTGCTTCTGCGCTGCTTTCCTCGCACCTGCACCTTCGCAGGAGCGGTCCATTTTCCCGCTTCTGCGGTCCCTAGCAAACCCCTTCTTGAATGCTTCTGCGAGCTTGCACCTACGGCTGTCCATGTGCATGTGCGGTTACACCAGAAACTAGGAGCTTCAGCTATTGCTCCCAAGTTCCAACTTAGTCCGAGCCTCGTCCGATTAACTCCCGAAGCCCCCCGGGCCCCGTCCGAACATACCAACAAGTTTGAAATCATAAAACGGACTCGTTCGAACTCTTGGAATGCATAAAACAACATCAAAACTTAGAATCATACCCTAGTCCAAATCAATTCAACTTAGAAATTTCAAATTCTTCCACCTTACTCCGAACGCGTCAAAACATACTTAAACTACTCGGAATGACACCAAATTTTGCGTGCAAGTCTTAAATCACCATACGGAACTATTTCTAGGCCTGGAATACCAAACGGACCTCAATTACTCCAAAACCTACTCCAAACCAAATTTAAATAACTTTAAAACCTTCAAATAATTAACTTTCACTATTAAACGATGAAACGCTCTCGGGTTGTCCGAAACCCGATTAGAACATACGCCCAAGTCCAAAATCATCATACGAACCTATTGGAACCGTCAAATCTCTATTCCGGGGTCGTTTTCTCAAAATATTGACCAAAGTCAAACTTAGCCCTTTTAAAGCCAACTAAGGAACCAAGTGTTCCGATTTCAATCCGAACCCTTCCAAATCCGGAACTAACCATCCCCGCAAGTCGTAAAATAGTAAAATCACATACATGGAGTTTTATTTAGGGGAACTAAGTTCTAGAAGGCAAAACGACCGGTTGGGTCGTTATATGTTTCACCTCTTAAACAAACGTTCGTCCTCGAACGGGTTTAGAATCTCACATGGAGTGTTGAATAAATGTGGATATCTACTCCGCATGTCCTCCTCCGTCTCCTAAGTCGCTTCCTCGACTGGTTGGCCCCTCCACTGAACCTTTACCACAGAAATCTTCTTGGACCTCAATTGGCGAACATGCCTATTAACAATGGCAACTAGCTCTTCCTCATAACCCAAGCTCTCATCTAGCTAAATCATGCTGAAATCTAACATATGCGACATGTCGACATGATATTTCCGAAGCATAGACACATGGAAAACCGGATGAACTCCCGATAGACTAGGAGGCAAGGCAAACTCGTAAGCAACCTCCCCAACTCGTCTCAACATCTCAAATGGGCCTATAAACCTTGGACTCAACTTGCCTTTTTTCACGAATCTCATGATTCCTTTCATCGAAAAAACCTTCAGGAGAACTTTATCACCCACCATAAATGATAAATCACGCGCCTTCTGATCCGCGTAACTCTTCTGTCTGGACTGTGCTGTACAAAGTCATTTCTAAATCAACTTCACCTTTTCCAAGGCATCATTCAATAACTCAGTACCATATAACTTAGCCTCGCTGGGATCAAACTATCCAATGGGAAAACGACATCGCCGACCATATCAAGCCTCAAATGGAGCCATCTCGATGCTGGATTGGTCACTGTTGTTATAAGCAAACTCGGCCAAAGGCAAGAAAAGATCCCACTAACCTCCGAAGTCAATCACGCATGCCCTGAGCATATCCTCCAAGATCTGAACTGTCTGCTCCGATTGCCCATCGGTCTGCGGATGAAATATTGTGCTGAGCTCTACACGGGTCCCCAATTCACTATGTACTGTTCTCCAGAAATGAAAAGTAAACTGAGGGCCCCTATCTGATATGATGGAAATTGGCACACCATGCAACCAAACTATCTCCTGAATATAAATCTGGGCCAACCTCTCTGAAGTATACGTGGTCATAACCGGAATGAAGTGCGCTGACTTGGTCAACCTGTCGGCAATGACCCAAACTGCATCAAACTTTCGCAAGGTTTGCGGCAACACAACTACGAAGTATATAGTAATACGCTCATATTTCCACTCCGGTATAATCATCTGCTGAAGTAGACCACCTAGCCTTTGATGCTCATATTTAACTTGGCGAAGGCATATGCAAACATATACGCTTTGCCCGGATGGTAAATAATAGTAATATCATAATCTTTCAGTAACTCCAACCATTTGTGCAGTCTCAAATTTAGTTCCCTCTGCTTGAATAAGTGCTACAAACTGCAATGATCAGTGTAAACCTCACAAGACACCCCATAAAGATAATGCCTGAAACTTTAAGAGCGTGAACAATCGCAGCTAACTCCAAATCATGTACTAGGTAATTGTTCTCGTGGAGCTTCAGCTAACGTGGGGGATAAGCAATAACTTGCCCCTCCTTCACCAATACACAACCCAGGCCAACGCGTGAAGCGTCGTAATACACTGTATACATCCTTGAAATTGAAGGCAACACTAACACCGGCACTAAAGTCAATGTTGTCTTGAGCTTCTGAAAGCTTATCTCACAATCATCGGACCATCGGAATGGAGCACCCTTTTGGGTCAATCTAGTCAAAGGTGCTGCTATAGATGAAAATCCCTCCATGAACGGACGATAATAACCTGCTAACCCCAGAAAACTCCTAATCTCGGTCGCTGAAGTGGGACGGTGCCAATTCTGAATTGCCCAGGAAACCCTAAGAATGCTACATAGTTTATCAAACTCACACTTGGAGAACTTAGCATATAGCTTCTGTTCCCACAATGTCTGAAGCACCACTCTCAAATGCTGCTTGTAGTCCTCCATACTACGTGAGTAGATCAAAATATTATCAATAAAGACAATGACAAACGAATCAATATATGGCGTGAATACCCAGTTTATCAGATCCATAAACACCGCCGAGGCATTAGTCAAACCGAAGGACTTCACCAGAAACTAATAATGGCCATATCTAGTACGGAAAGCAACCTTCGGAATATCAGAATCCCGAATCTTCAACTAAAGGTACCTCGATCTCAAGTCGATCTTAGAGAACACTCTGGCACCCTACAACTGGTCAAACAAATCATCAATACGTGGAAACGGGTACTTATTCTTAATGGTAACGTTGTTCAATTTACGATAATCAATACACTCCCGTAAAGTCCCATCTTTATTCTTCACAAATAATACTGGTGCTCCCCAAGGCGACACACTCGGCCTGACGAACCCCTTTGCTAACAACTCCTCAAGTTGTTCCTTCAACTCCTTCAATTCTTTCGGAGCCATACGGTATGGTGGAATAGATATAGGCTGGGTACCTGGGGCAAAATCAATACAGAAATCAATATCATGATATGGTGGCATGCCTGGAAGATCAGAAGGAAATACATCGGAGAACTCTCAGACTACGGGCATTGAATCAATTTTCGGAGTCTCTGCAGTAGTGTCCCGAACATAGGACAGGTAAGCCAAACAACCCTTCTCGGCAATGTGTCGAGCCTTCATAAAGGAAATAACCCGGCCATATGTACCGGCAGACGAACCCTTCCACTCCAATCTAGGCAACTCTGGCATCGTCAAAGTAACAGTCTTAGCATGGCAATCTAGGATGGCATGATATAGGGATAGCCAGTCCATGCCCAGGATGATCTCAAAGTTGATCATATCAAGAAGTAAAAGATCTGCTCTAGTCTCGTAACCATAGAAAGTAACAGTGCAGGACCAGTAGATCCGGTGTACACAATGGAATTGCCCACCGGAGTGGACACATAAACAGGAGTACCCAAGGACTTACGAGAAACACCCAGGAAATGGGAAAATAGAGATGCAATATAAGAATATGTAGACCCTGGATCAAATAATACTAAGGCCTCTCTACCGCAAACAGAAATAATACATGTGATCACGGCATCTGAGGCCACTACATCTGGTTTGGCGGGAAAAGCACAGAACCTGGCTGGACCGCAACCTGGTTGGCCCCCACTTGGCTGGCCTCCACCTCTAGGACGACCCCTACACACCTGTCCTATGCCTCTGGGTGGCCGGATGACTGGTGGAGCAACTGGTGCAGTAATCATAGGCTGCTAACCCTACTGCACTAGCCTAACCCGAAGCCTGGGGCAGAACCTCCAAACATGACTGAGATCCCCACACTCCCTGCAGTACGATGGACTTCTGACCTGAAGTCTAGCCCTGATGACCTGAATATCCACTGGTGGAACCCTGAATAGCTGGTGGGCGGTAAGAACTCTCCAGCATAGCACTGAAATAAGGTCGCACTGGAGCACCCCGAGGAGGTGGCGGTGTTGGATAATAGGGCCTGCTGGACTGACCCCTCATGAACTGACCTCTGCCCCAAGTCGGGTGTCTCGCCCCTTTTTCTCGCGAAATCGGGCTTCGACATGTGACAACTCTTTTAAGGGAGGGTATTAAAAGAGAAGCGTCACCACCTAATGGTTTTTTGGAGCGTTAGGGTACCTATTATGCAAATAACTCTATTTGACTAGTCAACGCCACCAAAGATAGGGTAAGGGCTCAAATTACCTTGAAGAGAAGGTGTTAGGCACTCTTTGAGGTCCACAATTGTGAGTCCCGAAAACTTAAGACTAGGTGGAATACGTAATTAGTCTAGGTGATCAGATAAACAAAGAAATATAAAAGTCGAAGAGTTTCATTATAACACAATGCGAATTGGTGCAAATCTTAAGGACTACAAGGATACAACTACAATGGTCTATATTAAATGACTAAGTGTGAATAGCAAGTATATAAATGAGGGGGGTCCTACTTTGTTTAGTATAAAGGATCACCTCGTGCAACATAAATAATACTTCGCAACTCCTTTTAGATAGAAATTGCTCATATTATTTAGCAGGCACAGACTATCATCTCCTGCTACCCGATTACTATGTTGAAGTTATTTACCTAAAGCGTTCTAATTCAATTCTAAGTCGTGTCCTATGCGTGCACTACTCGTTCCATGCCTTGGGTCCAGGAGGCTTTAGACCTCTATTTGGGTGGTTCTAGACTTACTTAGGTTGCTCAAAATGATAAAATTAATCACGCATACAAAACAAATAGGACTACACATAATAGCAAAGAGTGGCTCATGTTAGCCTCCATACATAAACAAAGAAGCACACAGACGGATTTTCAGATTAAGAGGTAGAACATTTCGAACTTAAGACTTAGAGTCCAGTATCAACTAGGTAAAGCTGTATTTATAGGCTAATGTACGAACATATTGAATCGTTATAAATCATATAGGCATGGTTTCTAAATGATTTTGATTTTTTAGCAATGTACAACAACAAATTTGTAGATTATAAACCTATAGACATGATTTCTATATTGTTCGTGCAAAAGGCAGTGAAACGACCCCAGAATCATGAATTACTAGAGCTGATTTTATAGACGAGTTTCTTAGGTAGGTGACAGTGTCGTAGAAGCATGATATCTAATAGTTGGCAATTGATTTTATATAGTCTTATCCCTATATGCATGCTATATAAGCGAAGCAGTACAAACGATATGGGAAGCAGATTGATTATTAAACCTATAAGCATGGTATCTAGATGAGCAGTATAATGATAATTGAGGCAATTGATAGACTAGTAATTCAAAGTCTTATTGGCATGGCACCTAGGTAAGTAGAATATTGCATTGCTACACCCTATAGACATGCTATCTAAGAAAGCACACTAGTAGAAGCAGGTACGACAAATACTTGAAATAGGATGCGTTGGCAAGTTAAGTGATGTATGTGCGTGTGACTCCTATAGGCAGGCTTTCTATTCATGAAGTTAAAAACATGTAAAAGCAAATAGCGAATAGATCACATAACTCCTATAGGCATGCTTTCTGCCCATTTATGTGAGAATTAAAGTACCCTACCCTCTTTTACTAATCTCCCCATCTGTTTTTGTTCACAAATTATTACAGACCCCAAAATAATGAATACAAGTGCGAATATTATATATTAGAAGGATACATGCCCAATACACAAAACAAGCCCAAAAGAATATAACCTAGTAACACCTAGGCCGTCAGCAAGCTTATCCTTTCACACGAACAGTGAACCCAGGACCCAACATGTTTCAGAGTAAGAATGTATCATCTACACACCCAGGGCCATACACAAACTCATACCAAGATTAAAGGGGAAAACCATGCATGATAACCAATTGACTGTCCTAAAGCCTATTAACAGTGGTCATGATTCTTAGAAGCTAAGGGAACAAGATTGGTTAAACAAAGGGCTTAAGAAGCAAGTCTGCTGAGCTAACAAGACAAAAACACACATGCTAAGCTCTCAGAAATTAAGTTTAGCACAAGACATTAACCAAAATAGGTCAGAAAAGACTTTAAACAAGTAAGCCTTATTCAAAATAATTATAATGAGAGGGATATGGAATTCCACATAAAGAGGACCATGAGATGCATAGCAACAAACTAATAGCATGGTCTACCATAAACCTCAACAATGTCCTAACTCATGAGAATATATAGCACTTAAGGGGGAATGAGACAGGCAGGCATAACCTTTCATGCCAATTGCCTAGTCCGGAGGGAAACTAACATAGAAATTTGTCCTAGAAGCCATTCTGAACCAAACATGCAACATAACTTAAATGACATGGAAACATGCTTTAGCTAATCAATACAGCTCCAGAGACCTATCATTTGGGAAAGAAGAACTCAACAAGGTGTAGAGCACAAACATGGAAATACATGACAAGGTAGGGAACACACATTATTCTGGAAGTACTTAAAAAAATTAAAATCTATTCCAATAATGAAAACATATTACATATACTGAAGTCTATTGAATTCAACTAATAAGGAACATAGAACTGCAGGGGATTGTTAAAAGACATATAATGGCAGTAAATCATACAATATCAGGGGTCCATGAATAGCAGGGAAACTGAATCATGCTTACAGAATTTAAAAAACATTAGCATACAGAACACACATGTCATAGACCAACAGAAAGGAGAATAGTTAACATTGTAAGAGTCAAAGACACTAACCGGTAGCAAAGTTAAACGAGCAAAAGAGTGAGGAATTTAGAATACTAGTAGGAGCAATTGAAAGAGAACCCCAAATCCCCGATGCTTCAGAGTTCACAAGAGCCTCGAGAAGGGCTCCGAGCAGTGCTTGCACCAGAAGAGATCGTTTTAACAGTATTTTGGCCTTGGCTTTCAGCCGGCCAAGAACTCAATGATTCCATAAAATATTCAAGTGTCCTAGAAGAAGTGAACGAGTGAAAGAAGAATATAGTAAGAGTAATAGCAGTCAAAAATTACGTCTGTCTAAAGAAAAATCGGGAAGGGTTTATATAGTATCCAAAATGAAGATCCAAATAAGGAAACATAATTAATCAAACATAAATAAGGAAATAGAAGCATGCAAAATCGTTCAGAATCAATTTAAGAGAAAATCAAGTATACCCAAGTTTAAAAGGAAAGCACAGGTGGTCGAAAATCTCACTGAATCGGACCATATAGCCTGGTAGTGAGTGCATATAGACGAAATAACGTCTAAATCTCAAAGGTTGAAGGTGATGGCATCCGATTTGGGGATTGATACTTGCCAAAATTTAGTCAAATACTATGTAACACCATAGTTTTGTAGGAAACGATAAGATGATCCTTAAAAGGTAAGAGGATAGTAGTAAGAATCCATGATTTGATCGGATTTGGAAGAGATTTGAGTGAGGCGGCAAGGTTTTGAGAGGAGAGAGTAGAGAATATTTTAGGGCGTTGGTATCAGGGAAATGGGGTTAGGGTATTTAGGTTGGGCTAATTAAAAAGGGAGAATGAATGAGGGCCGTTTATCTTGAGAGATCAACGGCCAGGATTAAAAAATTGAACAAGGCGAGTCATGAAGATAGGAACCGACCGGGTTTAGTAAGGGGTCGTTTGGCTTGGGCTGGGGGCTGTTGGGCTAAGGATTTGTGCCAAAGTTGGTGAGAAATTGGCTTAGAATTGGGCCATAGTTTAAATACACAAAATTTATAAAAACAATAACTTATGAAAGTAATTAATAAATAGTAAAAATATTACTTATGTAGTAAAATAATTG
Source organism: Nicotiana otophora (assembly GCA_000715115.1). Lineage (NCBI taxonomy): Eukaryota > Viridiplantae > Streptophyta > Magnoliopsida > Solanales > Solanaceae > Nicotiana > Nicotiana otophora. The sequence continues at coordinate 56,569 of AWOL01S0006605.1, read as the reverse complement.
GAAATAATAATTTAGCATTATAAAAATATAAAATGCTATTTTTGGCACAAATAATGTAATTAAAATGCAATTATGCATGAATATGGGAAATTATTACAAAACTTACATAAATAACTAAAATATAGATGTAATTATATAAAATGAAGCAAAAAATTTATTAAACACACACGTGGAATTTTGATGATTAAGTCATCATAGATAATTTAAAGGGACAATATTTAAGAAATTTAAATGCAAGAAAATTAATTTTAAAACTCTAAAAATTACAGAACATTATGGAAAGTACTTATATAAATCTTGTAAATCAAACAATGATGCAAAATTGACACTTTAAAAATATATACTATTTGAATATAGGTGAGGGCAAAATTGAGTATCAACATCGGAGAACCACTGAACTCTCACGAATATCGAAACTGCTTGTCCCTCGCTGCCTGCTCACGGATCCGCTAACAGACACCCTCAATCCCCCGAGCTATCTCTACAACTAGCCCGTCTCGTGCCATGGTGGCCTGAATACCAGAGTGCAATCCGGCGACAAACCTTTGCACTCTCTCTGCATCAGTAGGTAGTATCATAAGTGCATGGTGAGAAAACTCAGAGAACCTAGCCTCATAATGAGTCACAGATATCCAACCCTGATGGAGCTGCTCAATCTGAAACCGTGATGTCGCCCAAATTCACACCAATGATTTGGATTGTGTAGCGGTCGATACAATTATAATTACCCAACTTTGAGTCGGGGTCGATTCCTCAGAGATCTTATATTGGATTAGGTATATACTTAGACTAGGTGTATGACGTGCCTAAAATGCACTTCCACATACTTGGTTGTTTCTTTCTACTTCTAAAACTTATACTATTGTTTGTAAATATAAATCTATAGAACGATATTTTTGGTGTTGTTTTTCAAGTTTATAAAAGATCTAGGGTTGTGACTTCCACCTAGGTGGTTACCTAATAGTTTGTGGGCTTTAGGGCATGTTTTGTTGATCGGGGTGCAATATAGCAATCAACACGCAATTACCCACTTGATATCTCGCGGTAGTTAGAGTGATGTTGCCCAATTTGGCTTTCTCAAGTCCAAATGGGTAATTCACAAAATCGTTGATATATGCTCAAGTCGGGTCTTACTATCTCTAGATTCAACCCTTTAATTGGGGCTATTAATTTCTTGAGTTCACCCCAATTTCTTGTTAGCCAAGTTTGCCTAGACTTAGTCTCTCTTTCTCAAGTAGAGACTAAGTCAATTAGGCATGAATTAATGTTTGCAATCATTGATTCCTAAATTCAAGCAAGGACTAGGCTAAATATCATACACCTAACCTTAAACAAGCCCTAAATCAAACACCCATTAAGTACCCACACTAGGGTTGGGTCACAACCCTAGTTAGAGATTTAGCTACTCATAGGCAAAAATGAAGAAACTAAGGAAGAAAATAAGATTAAACTTATAATAGATGATAAAGGTATGAAAATCCAATATTAAAATGATAAACTAATACAAAGATTCCCAAAGAAGTAAAGGAAAACGGCTATCTACTTTCTGGAGTTCTAACTTAACCTAAATTTGACAAAAAGAACTATTTATACACAGTTGAAATTATCAGACAAAATTGCCCCTGCGGAGGTTCTGCGGCCGCACAATTCTATGTGCAGTCGGCACTTTGAAGCTGGGCTTGACGGGATGCACTTCTGCGACCGCACAATTCTGGGTTGCGGCCGTATGTCTTCAGATTCTACGGACCGTACATTTCTGAGTTTGGCCGCACTCTTGAATTTGAGCTTGACAGGAGGGACTTTTGCGGACAGCACATCTCTGAGTGCAGCCGCACTCTTGAATTTTATAGTCGCACAATAATAGTGCGGTCCGCACTTCTTCATGGACTCAAAACTCCATCTCTCTGAACCTCATCTTCTGCGGCCGCACAATAATTGTGCAGTCCGTACTTTGCAAAGGAATTGTGTCAGAGGTCCTTCATAGTCTGCGGCCGTACTCATTATTGAGCGGTTCGCTCTTTGCTATTTTTTCTTGGTTTTAGTCCTAGTCCAAAAATACCCCTTCTTGAGTTTAATTTCACCGTTTTGGCTATTTTTCTAATGCTCCTGCAAGTAAGCACATTTTATCAGCTTTTGGGAGCACCTTTAAGTATTTGTGAGCTAAAACTAAAGTAAAAAAGTGCAAATAAGTAGTCAAAATCCCTACTTATCAACTCCCCCAAACTTAAGCTTTTGCTTGTCCTCAAGCAAATAAGGTAATTCCCACCTCCACAAGAAAAGAACTGTTTCAGCTGGCGTAAGTTGCATCAAACACACATCAATTGGGACCAACAATTACCCACACACTCATGAATTATCAATAAGGCCATGTTTTGAATGTTTTAGCACAAATAGCTCTAATGTGACACTTGAGCATCAAGAGTTGACTTTACTCATCAAGAAAGTTCACACTTTCATGTAAGTTACTGTGGATCCCAAACTCCTCCTCTTATACTCTCTGTAAGATCACCTCACTCAAGAATGTAGCTTTCAATTCAATGATTTGTGAAAGGTTCGCTCATCACTCTCAAAAGAATGTCACAAGTACGGCTCTAAGTACCATATGTTTCCCCCTCATGTAGATCACCACTAATATAAGCTTACTCCGCTTGAAATCACGTAGGGCTTATTCGGCATGTAATTAAGGCTTTTGGACTAAGGAGTGAAATGTTGGAATGGAACGGGTTCATCTTTCCTTTAGCTCTCCATTTTCTCTTTTTGGCTCATACTTTGCCGACTCTTTGAGTCATTTTCTTTTTCCTTAGGGGAACTAGAGAGACTTGACATCACTCTTTCTTGGTCATGATATTCATATTCTCCTTCTTTGTTTTCTCCATGCTTTGCACTTTTTCTTTCTTTTGAATCCTTTCAACACTTCACATTATTCACTTTATTTTTGGGTTTTTCTTTTATTCTTTCTTTCATTTTATTTGCCTTTCCTTTTCTTCATTTCTTTTCTATTCTTGTTCCTTGATACCACTTTCAAACTCCTCATCTCTCCCCCAAATTTATGTTTTCACCATTTGTTTCTCATGAGTACTAAGAAAAGCTCAGGTGCCAAGAGAGGGTCACTATAAAATGGGTAAAGGCTTGTAACATAGTTATCGAATGAAAAAGGCTTTAAGCTCAAAAGGGTTGACTAAGGATAATATCATTGGTGGGCCATGTAAGGTTTAAAAACTGGTCAATGAGAGCCTACAATCACTTCTCAAGCCAAGCAAACTTAGAATATTTGCCTAGAAACACATTCAGGGCAAGTTCTAGACCATTCGCAAGGGTACTTGGATTTGTAACAAAAACTCTCACCTCTCACACAATCGGATTGTTAAAGAGGATAGAGTCGAGGGCCCAAAACAATCGTATTCCAGATTGAAGATCGTTAATGGTTCAACGAAACCACTCGATGATTTCCTAAGTCAACACAAGAGTCACAAGGTCACTAACGAGAGCCATTTCTTTCCAAAAGCTTATTTCTAACTATAAGCGTGTAGTTAAGTATGTTGGTACCAAGTGAAGCATGATTGACCCTTTTTTATTCATTAACACTATTGTTTCTACCTAAACACCAAAAACTGATTCAATCCCTTAATAAGGTTGTCACGCCATCTATCGTTGGGAAAAGCAACTCGGTTCACACAAAACCTACCTTTGGAAAGAACTATGGCATTAAGAAAACCAAAGGCTTATTGCTCACTTAAACATAAAAAACAGCTACCGAATCAAAAAAGAAGCTATTAACATAAATAAGAAGCTAGACTACTAAGAAAACAAAATAAAGAAGCTATGAAATAAGCTACTGAAAGTACGACTAATAAATATACAAACTGAGGGGAATAGAATATATACATCAAAAGAGAGGGAGGAATATATACATAATGAAAGAGAAAATAAAGGTAAAAGAAAAATAGTATTAAAGTTATTACAAGCCAATGTCATCAAATCAAACCAACCAAAATAGACCACCCCCTGAATAAAAATAAGCATTGTCCCCAATGCTTAGAAAAATCAAAATAAGGGAGGGTAAAGAGTAAAGAAAACTCCCTATGTGGTCTCAGGGTACATAGCAGCATCACCATCATCGGGCTCCTCCAACTGGATCTCATCATCCTCTGCTCGGGGAACAACGAGGTTGGTGGACATCTAAAGCACCTCCTCGGTAGAATGGGTAGCAAGTTCTGGCTCGTCAGACTGGCCGGCTGGTGCCTTTGCTGATGGTGCCATTGGGTCTGCTGGTATTGATGGATCTGTCTCCATAAGTAGGTCAGATGGTAAATCACCAGCTGCAATCTTTGTCACCTCCTTTCTCAATCTCTCTACTGATTTCTTCGAGGCCTGGTATTTCCTCATCTTCTTCACCTGTTTACTCAACTCCTCAATAGCTCCCCCATGTGCCACCATTGTACCCATAATGGTCTTCTGGTTGTCCAGAATCTTCTTTAATATTTCCTCCACTAACGAAAGAACCTTTGGTGCTGCTGGTGTAGAAGAATATGATGCAACAACACTGGATATGTCAGACAACTTTGAAGTAGCTATTTTTATCTAGTTGTTGAGACTCGCCAATGTCTGGGAGACTCGCAGCGCAATGAGTGGATATGTGGATGAGGAAGGCACTGGTACTGATGCTGATGGTATAAAAGATGAAGGTGGTGGCATGTCAGTTGTCTTGGTGGAAGGAACAGCTGCTATAGAAGGCATATGAGCTGTAGAAGGCTCAGCAACTGACTCTGTAACCACCACTGATGGCTCCTCAGACTGACCAATGGTGGTAGTTGCCTTACCCTTGAACTTTGGGTTTTCTGGAGCTTGCAAGCAGTTCCATGAGAAGGGCTTCTTGGCCCGCACTATTGTATCAAAACTGCTCCGTTCCACCTTTACATCTATGAATTATGCTGTGAGGGTGTTGGGATATGGGTAGGAGCTTTGACCTTTTTGGACAACCACTAACATGTTGGCCGACATGATGGCACCTACATTGATTGGGTATCCGACCATAATAGATGTTGGCCAACATGATGCCCCCAAATCTGCTCGGGGGATTGGAAGATTGTTCTCATTCCGTCTTGGGTCAATACAACTGCACACAAAAGATTGCCACCCTTTTGCTTCAAAATTGAAGGTGGCCCATGTAATAGGAAACCCCGCTGTGATCCACGTGGTGGTGGTCCTGGAGAAGCCAAAATCTCTGCTAACCAAGGGCGAGTTGCATCACCCATAGCAAGCTTCTCCAAGTACTGGATTGCCTCTACCTCCTCGAATCCTAAGTAAGTGTTCAGAGTGCTTGGGTCAAATCTGAATTTCAAATTTCTCACTTTGGTCACTTTGGTACCCTTCTTGATGTGTGCCACATTGGCATAAAACTCTTGTACCAGGTGCTCTTTGGCATCCATAACACTCTAGGTGAACCACATCCACCCCTTGCGCTCCCTCATCTGCTTAAGGACAATTGGATTGTATTTATCCAAATCCTTCAGCAAGAATTGTCGCTCAAGTATGAGCGATCTCTGGGACCACCACTCTCTAAACTTTGTGAAGGCAGTCAAACTCATGAACCTATCTTCCCAAGCTTCCTTCTTCTTCGACCTCTCTAGGTCACCCGCTCTAGTGTCACCTCCCCTACCATCATCAAGAACATCATCATCATCTACTGCAACTGGTGTAGAGGGAATATGTGTTGTGGAGGGCTTTGAACCCTAGCTACCGGCATCGGAACCCTCAGAAGAACTTGTTGTGGTAGAGGGTTCATTGAGCAGTTAGTATCTCCCAGTGAATTGTGGTGGTTGGGACTGGGCCTCATGATGTACCTCTACTGAGTGACCCTCGGAGGCTTCCCTAGACGGGACATATGTCGCACCCCATTTGTTTCTCGCGAAAATCGGGCCTCGACGTGTGACAACTCTTTTAAAGGAAAGTGTATTAAAAGAGGAGAGTTGTCACCTAACGGTTTAAGGTACGTTAGGGCACCCATTTACATATGACTCGAGTTTGATTAGTTTGCATCACCAGAGATCGGGTAAAGGCTCGAAATTACCTCGAAGAGAAGGTGTTAGGACTCTTCGAGGTTCACAATTGTGGGTCCCGGTCAAACTTGAATTATATGAATTAGTCGAATAAACAAAGACAAAGAAAGCAAGAAGTTTGAGAATTTTTATTATTAAAAGACTTTGAGGAAATACAAACACTTGATTCAAATATAAATAGGCAATAAGATGGGGGGTCCTAAGTTTTTTAGCCTAAAGGATCACCCCGTGCAACATAAATAATACTTTGTAACTCCCTCAAGATGGGGTGTTACTCGTTTTATTCAGCGGGCATAGACTATCATCTCATGCTACCCGATTAATATCTTTAAGTTATTACCTAAAGCGCACTAGTTCAATTATAAGTCGTACCTTATGCGTGCACTACCCGTCCCATACCTATGGTCTATGAGGCATTGGACCTCTATTTTGTGTAGTTCTAGACTTTACATAGGGTGCTAAGAAAATATCAAAACTAGGCGACAATTCAAAACAAATAGGACTGCACTTAAGGATAGTTAAATCCTCAAGTTAGCCTCCGTAATTAGACAACAAATGCACGCAAATAAATTTCTACGTTAGGCATTAGAAAGTTTCAGAATTGAGGAAGATTGAAGTCATTAAGCTCTATAGACATGATTTCTATATGATCTGATCCAAATATGCAAGCAGTTTCAGATGCAGGGCGCCATTTTAGACCTATGATTTCTAAATTACCAGTGTGAGAGTATTTGATACTGCTAAGTAGTTCATTGATATTAAAGATTATAACTTAATAAAACCTATAGGCATGATCTCTAATGAACATGGTGCAGTTATGCAAATTGAAGGGCAGTTATTGGCATTTGTTTCCTATAGGCATGATGTCTAGCGACACATAGTAGTAGATATGGGAATAAATAAAGTACTTATGCTTTGATAGCATACAAGTTGTGTGGGTGTGTGATTTCCCTAATGGCATGATTTCTAATAGTGCACGTAGAAATTTGAATGACATATATAGCAGGCTGGATAGCAAATAGATCATATGAATCTCATAGGCATGCTTTCTACCCTTTTCATGCAAACATTGGAATATACCCATTTCCCAATTTCACTAACACCCGAATTATTTATTACAGAATTATTACAGACCTAATAATGAATATAATTACAAATGTTGTACAAGCAATAACAATAGGCCCAAAGTAGGGCAAAAAGAGATACTCAGCATTGCCAGGCCTTCAACTAAACTCTTTCTTCACTAATTAGCATAACCAGGTCCCAATGGGGAGTTATATCCATCCGCATAACCCAGAAGCCGTAGAGAAAATCAAACCAAACCAAACAACCATAGATTTATCATATGACCCAAACTTAAACAAACCAATTTGCAGATTCAGTAGACAGAAGGGGGACACAACTGAGTGTCGAAGATAGCTCAGGTTTTAGTAGTAAAGAGAATGGCCAAAGAACCTCAAGTCCTAGTGTGTCAGAGTTCACAAGAGTCTCAAATGGACCCCGAGCAGTGCTCACACTAGAGAGGTCAATAGAGAGGGTCTTAGTGGCCTTGGCTTTCAGCAGGCCAAGAGTGATAGATTCAGAACAATGTAAGTAACAAAGAGAGTGAGAGAACTACGATTAAGAGACATACTTGTATTTTTTTTTAAAACAGGCATAGCAGGGATGTTTAAACACAGAACATGTTAATTAAGAGGGTCTACAAGACTTAGAAGCAGGTTCAACCCTTACCAAGAAGTAACATGTTGGTAGAAACACATTGAGAATTAACGAAGAGCCAAGTTTCCTGGGGTTGCAAGATTACCATAGAAAAGTGAGTAATACTAAACAAGTCTGAGTAGAGTACCAACTTAAAGAGTTTAAAGCCTAAGGATCCCAATTATGTTAAGTACCTATTACAGTGTCAAAGGACAAACATGCTAACAGTATCAAACATGGAAGGAAAACACAAGTTGAAATAGCTACTCTAAAGGTTTCTAACAATTACTAAGGATATGGAATTAAGCAAATAAAGACATGTTGAGTGACATAATAGCAAGGGAGCGAGACATAATTAATAGTAAACATATTACTGATGCGAGTTAGTCGTTGCAGAATAGAGTAGGAAAAACAAACCCATGTCAAACAACAAATATACACATTCAAGTATCAACGCATTAAGCTTAAGAGGGTCTAAATTATTTAGGTGAAACATATTCAAATAACATATCTCATAACTGGCAGCTTTATTTAAAATCAAATGTTAAAGAGGTTCAAGACAAGTGCAAAACTAACAAGGCTGCACACAGAAATAGCACAGAACACATTAGGTCACAAATTTCAGAGGTAAGAATATGCAAATCGTGAACACAGAAGAACAAAATTGTAAAAGACAAAGACTTACCAGTTATCAGTTGGCGAAAACAGACAACATGAAAGAACCAATTCCATAATACTCTGAATATCAATCAAAGATAAAGAACCCGAATCTTAGTGCGTCAGAGTTCCCAAGGGTTTCGAATGAAATCCGGGCCGTGCTCGCACCAAGATCAGTTGAAAAATCGAAATCTGGAAGCCTTGGCTTTCATCCGGCCAAGAATCAGAGTATAGAACAAGAGAAAAAGAGAACAATAGAGTAATAACTCCAATTTCTAGTGAAAGTCTAGCAATTCCGGTCTTCCCTAAAAGGGGAATAGGGATGGATTTTTATAGTAGTAAAAATCAAGCAAACAAACAAAGAAAACAGTCAATCAAACATAAATAAGGAAGGAAAAATAGCATGCAAAATTGATTCAGAGTCAATTTAGGAGAAGTCAAGCAAACCATAATTGTAGTCGGATTTAGGGCAAATCGTTCACAGACTCTAATCACGATGAAATCAACGGGGATATGCCACAAACAAGAGGAAATTTACTCTTTCGGAGTGTATAGAACCACAATCGCATCCATAACCATAGAATCGGAGCCAAATCTGTGAGAATCGAACTTGCCATAAGTATGAAGGTAATAAAAGTTACTATAAGTGAATGATAATAGCAGAAAAGGTAAGTAGAATCCACGTCTAACGCATATGAGAAAGGGAAAAGGGGGTCTTTAGGGTTTGGTCTCTGAAGGAGAAGAGAGCAGGTGAGGATTTGGGGGTGGCATACGGATAAAGTGATGTTAGGGTTTGGGGTTGAGAGGTTATAAGGAGAGGTAGGGGATTATTATGGGTCGTTGATCATTTGAGATCAATGGCCAAGATTGAAAGGGGAGTGGGGCGGGTCGTTTAAAATGGGTTGCAACCGGGTCCATTAAAGGGTTGGGCTGGTTTGGGCTGCTGAGAGGGGAGAGGGTGTGGGCTTAGGATTTGGGCCAAAATTGGTTTAAAAATTGGGTTGTTGTTTAAATACCCAAAAATTATCAAAAATAATTTATAAAAGTAATTAATAAAATAACAAAAAATATTATTTTTGCACTAAAATAATTGAAAATAATAACTTAACATTATAAAAAATATAAAAAGTTATTTTGGCATAACTAATGTAATTATACATGAATATAGGCTATTATTGCAAAAATATGCAATTAGCCTAACAATGCAGATGCAATTATAGAAAAAATGAAGTAAAATATTATACAACACACGTTATGGTGTAAATAAAAAGTTTGGATGATTAAGTCATCACAAAATAATTTAAAGAATAATTATTAGATATTTATATAATAAAAATGTAGAAAGAAATTGATTTAGAGCTTTAAATATTATGGACAATAATATAAAATGCTTGTATAGGTTTGTAAATTAAATGATGATGCAAATATGCCATTTTGAAAGTATATATGCATTTTTATAAAATATGAGGAAAATATTGGATATCAACAACATACGAGCTTGATTTTGAGGGCTCTTTGGCCCTAACTCTCCCAGTGGTTGGATATTTGGCTATTGCTTTTGATTGCACTCCTAGAGGTTGAGTGCCCTTTCCTCAGCCTCGGGAGGGTTCACCCCTACCTTTAGATGCATCACCTCTGCCTCGTGATCGAACCATTGTCTGCAATACGATGCACATAAGTCAGTTAAAGTTCAGATGCATGTTAATAGTTGCCGAAAATCAGGGTACAAAAGAGACAGTGCGGACCGCACAATATTGAGTGCGGCCGCACACTGACTTATGCAGACCATACAATATCAAAGTGCGGTCGCAGATGCTGAAGTGAGGACCGCACAATTTTAAGTGCGGTCGCACAAAAGCAGATTCATACTACTGGTTCTCTAAAGTTTAAACATGAATTGAACATACTAGTGATGAAGGATGCAGGTTAGAATGAATACTGATGAAATGAATGTGCAGTGCGAGGTACTTTGTGTGCACTTTGCTTGCTTAGGTCACAAAAGTTCAGAGTGTGTAAAGTTATGAATAATGTAATGAGATTTATAGGTTGATCAAAGTCGGTCAAAATTGAAGCTGAGTGCGGTACGTACTCTTTACCTGAACCTTGCTGAAGTTCTATGGTCCGCCCAAAAGTGAGTGCGGCTGTAGAATGTCCTTTTCTATGCAATTCAAAACTTCAGAGAGTTGGATTTTTGGGTCTCCAGTTGTGCGGCCGCACAAAGAATTGTGCAGATGTAGATTCTTCTCTGCTGTGGCATACAAAATTGTGGGTCCGTACAATAAATGTGTGGTCCTCATTGTTTCAACACTTGGCCAATTTGTTTGAATATAGTACCTGCAATGCACACTCATTCTTGCAATTCACATCAAAACCAGTTAGCTCAATACCAAACCTATCTAAAAAAAAGAAGAAAATAAAAAATAAAAAGAAACATGGGTTGCCTCCCAAGAAGCGCCTGATTTAACGTCGCGGCACGACGTAGATTACCATCAATTACTTGAAATGAATTAATGTCGTGATATGGCCATTGACTCTAAATTTAAGATTACAATCCTGAAAAGATGGCATTTTTCAAGAATTCAAGATTAGATATGAGTCGTAATTGCATGTTTTCCACCTTATGGCTTACACCTCTCAACTTATTGTTGACCGCTAACATTTCATGATGCCTAATCCTGAAAAGTTGGTGACACATCATCTATAACTCATGGATGACCAAGAACTACCAAAGATAGTAACTGAACAAGAACTATACAGTTGTTCAGAAGAGATACAAAATCATCTAAAAGGAGTTAAACACTCTTATAGGCAGAGTCAATGAAATAAGGACACTTTATGACACCATTTACAAAGACAAGAAGCCTGTCGATCAGCTCTTCGTTTAACAAAATGAAACAAAAGAAGAGTGCAAAAAGGAGTTGTAATGGTCAAATTTAATTTAATCTACACTTTGCTAAACTTTTCTCTTTCATGTGTATTAGAATTGACATGTCTTGTACTTAGTAGATTAGGTTGCTACCTATTTAAAATTGAACAAGAGTCATTTGGTTAAAGAGTGGCTTGCTGCCATGTTGATCGTTTCCATTTTTATCCAAATAATTCATTAATTAAGTGGGTAATATCCCATTATCCAATAATTAATCAATTACCCGCATAATTAAGAATTGTCTCAAATTACTTAAAATTCTACTCATTTTTAATATACTTTATACACTTTGTATAACTTACTATCATGGTCATGTGGTACCATATAAAATAAATACATACACTATTATTTCATTAAAATATTCACGTAAAAATATATATTTTCTCAACTTCTAATTTTCCTAATCTCATATAAAGAGTAAAAATTTCCGTACGCTTAATTCTTGAAATGGTAAAAAGATAACCTTCTTTTCTTGCGAGAAAATAATTTCTATATTTTACAGTAAACAAAAATCTCATAAACTTTCTCATATTATGTGTATAATTTAAAGCATATTCGAAAGTAGTAATTTCAATAACTATATAAAATCATATTTTTTCAAACCTTTTTTTTAAAAAAAATATTCCACTCAAAATACCATATCAAATGTATATAACGATATCAAGGTTGTTAAACTCACGGGATGTAACAGTTATCCCCGAGAAAATCTGCAACCGGAATAGCCAACAACCGCTACCGTGTCCAGCTACACCTGGATCTGCACACAAGGTGCAGGGAGTAAAGTGAGTACGCCAAATCAGTAAGTAATAATAATAAATAAAGACTGAGCAGTAGTGACGAGCAATAAAGCATATAAAGTTTATATCATCAAATATCAGTAAACTACCCCATGCTTTAAAAATCAGGGTTTGAATCAAAAATCTCGTTTAAATCTAGTTCCAGTAAAATCATTTAAAGATAATTTTCAAAAGTTTTTCAAACAGAGGCTCAATGAAAAGATGAGCAAAAATGATTAAATCGTAATCAGCCCCTCGGGCAACCCTCACAGTCACTCATATACAACCCCTCGGGCAAACCTCACAGTCACAATTGCCTCTCGGGCATACCTCACAATCACTCATGCCACTCGGGCATACCTCATAATCACTCTTGCCTCCAAGTCACTCAGCACTCGGCACTCACACTCAGTAGGTACCTGCACTCACTGGGGGTGTGTACAGACTCCGGAGGGGCTCCTTCAGCCCAAGCACTATATCAAGCCAAATCATGGCATAAATCACTTAGGACCTCGACCTATATCAAACATGTTGTGGCGTGCATTCCGATCCCATAAATATCGTCACAAATCATACCCTCGGCCTCACTCAGTCATAAACCTCTCAAGCCACTCGGGCATTTCAGTAAAAATAGGGTACTCAGCCCAAAACAACATTTATATGCATCAAAATAGAGTAATAAAACTGAGTTATGCTATAAACAAGTACAACTATGGCTTAGTATAGATTTTTAATCGAAAACAGTGAGAGGATAGTAAGAAAAGGCCCCTAAGGGTCCATATAGCACTGACACAAGGCCCAAAACATGGCATTCAGCCCAATTTACAGAAACTCCTTCTAAAACATATAAGTATCATATAGTTTCAACAAAATATACAACTTTACAGTTGCTACAGGACGGACCAAGAAACAATCCCCAATAGTGCATGCCTACACGCCCGTCACCTAGCGTGTGTGTCACCTCAAAATAGTAGGATGATACGAAATTTGGGGTTTCATACCATCAGGACTAGATTTACAATCGTTACTTACGTCAAACCGATCAAATCTCTACCCCACGATGCTCTTGCCTCTCGACTCGGCCTCGAGATGCTCCGAATCTATTCACAATCACTACAATACCATCAATATACGCTAATGGAAAGAATTCCACAAGAAAAACTATCAAATTAGATCAAAATCCCGAAATTGGCTCAAACCCAACCCCCGGGCCCATGTCTTGGAATCGGGTAAAAGTCACAAATTATGAACACCTATTCACTCATGAGTCCAACCATACTAGTTTCACTCAAATCCGACTTCAAATCGACATTCAAATCCCAAAAATTCATGTTATGAAGTTTCTACAATGTTTCCCCAATTTTCCACGTCAAAGTACTAATCAAATAATGAAATCATTGATATATTCATGTATACTAACCAAATTCAAGTTAGAATCACTTACCCCGATGAATTTCTTAAAAACATCCATGCAAAATCACCACAAACCGAGCTCCCTAGGTCCAAGATGTGAAATAATGCTCTAAACCCCGTTTATAAAGTGCACCTCTAGCCTCCAACTTTGCGGTGCGCGACATTTTGAGCGCGGCCGCGCTTTTGGTGGTTGCACTGCAAGGCTTTAGTATTTTGGCCATAACTGTCTCTACAGATATCCAAATGATAACTTCTTTACCTTTTTGGAAAGTAGACACGAAGGACTACAACTTTTATTTTTGAATCATCTCAACATTCCCTGTAGAGAAAACGATATAGGCTTCCGAAGTTGTACCAGCGGATCTGTAGAACTTCCAAGAGTGACTGCTAAATTCTGCTGCGGTACACGAAATTTAAAGCATCGGAACCATACTGAGTTTCAAAAATGCCCAGACTCGCTCAAAACGCATCCTGAAACACACCAGAGGCCCCCAAAACCTCAACCAAATATACCAACCAATCATAAAATACCATACGAACTTAGTCGAACCTTCAAATCACTAAAAATAACATCAAAACACCAAATTACCCTCGGATTCAAGTCTAAGAACTTCTGAATTACAAATTCCATAACCGATGCCGAAACCTATCAAGCCACGTCCGAATGACCTAAAATTTTGCAAACACATCAAAAATGACACTACGAACCTACTCCTTACTTTCGGAATTCCATTCCGACCCCGATATCAAATTTTCCACTGCCGACCGAAATCGCCGAATTTCCAACTTTCGTCAATTCAAGCCTAATTCTACTAGAGACCTCCAAAGCACATTCCGGAAGCGCTCCTAAGTCCAAAATCACTTAACGAAGCTAATGGAACCATCAGAATTCCAATTCGAGGTCAAATGCTAAAAAGACAACCTTGGTCAACTCTCTCAATTTAAAGCTTCGCCAATGAAATGCTTTCTTCCAATTCGATTCCGAAATACCTGCAAACCAAAATCGACGATTCACACAAGTCAAAGTACATCATACCGAGCTACTCGTTCCCTCAAACAACCGAGCGAAGTGCAAATGTTCAAAACGACTGATCGGGTCCTTACATCCTCCCCCACTTAAGCATACTCGCGTCCTCGAACGTGCCCAGAGTTGTTCCAAAAGTCATTAAATCGTTGTGTAACTTTCACGTGAACATACTCGGGGGTGATCCCACGTTACCCTATCCTATACATGTCCGATAGCATAGCATAACTAAAATTTCTCAATTCAACCTAGCCCACAATCCATTGAATCAAATTTCCAGCATCCGAAATTTCCTATAAGATCAGAAGTTCGCATCTACATACCGTATAAGTCTGAACAAGTTGTACCAAAAGCCGTAACTATAACTCAAATACTTAAATTCAAATACCGCATAGCTCGAATACTCGAAGCAATGATTTCTAATCAAAGTATCGGCTCAAATCAACCCAGTGTCGGTAATAACCTCATATCAGACAAAACCTCATTCTAAAATCTTCGTACATTGTCGATGATGAAAGAAACATACCGAATTCAGAACCATTCATTAGACCAATAGGTCATGGAGCTCCCGTTGCTTCTACAAGAACTATAGCCAATTTCAAAGCCGACTTCCGATATTATCCTCCCAATTATACCACAATCAAATCCGATAGCATCCATTCTAGGCCCAATGACCTCGTCTCATCCAACACGGCCACTCTAGTGACATGACACATCAATACAATCTAAAGCCACAACCCGTGCAATCTGAGCACCAGATAGAAACATTCCAAATGTACCCAAGGTGCATTACCATAACCACTGAGAAGCAAATGACAACATGACACACAAAACCCGAAAGAAGATGACCAATACGCCATCAACCAAGCAATATCCAATAATATTCTCGCTCACATTCTGCTATAAGTCCACCATAGAACCGCACCATATGTGCATGTAACCAACGAATCACAACTCCTCGTAGCATAGCAGAGTAACTAACAGATCATTTCAGAACACGAATAAGCTTCACATCAACCGAATGACACATCCTTCAACAATAGCAGTATGGAGATAACCAATCCGGCTCGGTGTAGAATACACATCCTAATTGGGCCTACCAATGGGCCCCAAATCAACTCTGGTCAGCCACCAATAGATAAATAACCTCCAAAAGTCCACAATGACTGAATCATAACACATTTTATCATCTGGCTAGCTCCGGCCACAACTTTACAGTCCACAACCATGAAACAATCTGCTCTTGAGAACTCCCAATCTCCAATTCCATAGAACACACGAATCATCATATTTGATTCTACCTTCACCGCCCGAATGCCTAACACCTCTCTCATACACAATCATCCCATGAGAAATACTTTAAAATTTCTTCCGTGCCACCTGGCAAAAATTTGAATTTCAGCAGCCGATCAACCGGGAGAGGGCTGCAATACTAGCGAAGTACCCATAAATCAAAACGCACTGCCCCTTCTGAAATGTACACTCTTATCAAGCCATACCAAATAGTAATATCATTTACCTAATCATCTGAAACCGTCCATGTTGCCTAAGAATTTATGTCCTTCCCTTTAAAACTGAACTGTGACCTTGTACATGTAAATCCTATTCACGCACAACACACCACATCTATTATGCCATCATGTGACAAGCATAATAACTCCATTATCAACTCTGAGTCACTAGCAAAGTACATACCTTATTAGTCAGAAACCTCTTTCTTACTTCTTTCTAGGAGGAAATCATAACACACAACATGTTCTGTACACCGGTAGAAAATATCCGTTTCAAACCATGGTAGAAACCATCATGAACACTTTGAAATCCATTTGCACATAACCAAGCTATCTGAACTAAATTCCTATAACTCCACCAAGCCACACAGGTTGCCAAATCCGAGAGCATTGCCAAGAAACACCTGTAGATACTAGCCACGTCATAAGTACCCAAAGAACCGATCATACCCATACTGTGTTAACCCAACCTACTACCAAGATGTCCTATTTCTCCAAGTCCTTTCCAAATTGCATTCAAATTTGCTACATTTTACTTGTTAGAACACTACTATCCTTAACTAAAACTTACCCCATGAACTCTAGCATAGAATCACACCACCCTAAGGCTTATAAGCCGCTGAATTCCCTTTTTATGTATCCCAAAGGTACCACAACCAAAAATGCTTACTCCGAAGAGACTTTATGTGAACCTAAAACTGTTTCTTTCACCTTCTTGATACTGAAATGCATAATTCACAATGATATAAAATGCCACGAGTCTCGACACTGTTCAATGCAACTCCCAGTTTTATAGCCATATATATAAATCTTGAAAATTCCAAATCTCTACATATAAAGCTCGAATCCATTAGAACCCTTCTTGAGAGTCATCCCCTCTACTCAAATCTCGAATTAATCGACCAAACATACCGAAACGACCTGTGCCCCATTAGCACACCAACACCCAAGGAAAATAAAGAGTAACCCACACTCTTACGCAACCGAGAAAATTTCCGCTCCAT
This sequence comes from Nicotiana otophora, assembly GCA_000715115.1. NCBI lineage: Eukaryota > Viridiplantae > Streptophyta > Magnoliopsida > Solanales > Solanaceae > Nicotiana > Nicotiana otophora. The sequence continues at coordinate 39,501 of AWOL01S0006605.1, read as the reverse complement.
GTAAACTACATTCTTCGTGAATAACCACTCAATTATTTTATGGTCCTCCTATAACTATAGAGTGTAATATAACTTGTGTCCAGAAATTACTTTACCCGAGTCATCCTTGATCTCGACCTCTGCAAGTCATAACTTATTCACCAGTATACCCCGAACCGAAACTAATACGACACACAACCGTGTAATCAACTCGTCGATAGCAGACTCCCCCACTTAGCCTTAAGCTGCAATTATATAAAATTAGAACCTGCAAGGATTTCTCCTTCTCAATTACAAAGATCTTGCACCGTTAACCTGCTAGACTTCTCGAAGTCCTTTATTAAGCTTTTCATGAACATTCTAAATCGCCAGCCACAATCACACACGCGACCTCCTACCGGGTAGCAAGTAATATTCCTCGCAAAATCTTCATCAACATCACGCCACCGCTAGCCGCACACAAGAGATAACCCACATGTGGAATTCCTTACCGACATCTCCCAATGACACTGCACTGAGTGAAACAACCACAAAATCCGTAAATTCTCCTGAGTTCATGCTCGCCCACCATTTGTATAAGTCTGCACTTTCCCTATTGACATCAACTGTATGTTCAATAATACCTTCCGAACACAAGTCATATTGCACCTGACACGATAATTAGATCTTCACGCCTCTCTTCATTGCAAACACACTCCTTTCTGCCATTTTCAATCTTCCTTTGTACAGTAACCATCACTCCAAATAGTGTCTGCATGCCAAATCACATACTAACACTATTCCAAACCATTTTACACTTTCTCAAGGCGCACGACTACCCTACCAGTGAATTCATATGCTAATCTGCCACTCTTACTTCGGTTAAATCATCTCCTTTAAGAAACTTCTCAACCTCTACTTCTCCTACTTGACCCGCTAGTACTTCAACCACTGCTAAACGCTTCCTGTCATGTCTTCCCTCATACTTTGCTGCCCAATTGCTACATCAACTCGAAATGTGTCTATGTCACACCAGAACCAATAGAATGTTACCGACTCCAAGTCTCTTCGAAGATTATCTTTCTCGAGCCATCAACATCAAAATACCCATTCGCAAATACCATTACTACACAACCACTTACTCTTCTTGAGTTCAAACTCATTGATAGACATGAGAATTTAATTTTCCCAAAAATTTAACAATGTGAAAGATCCTTCAAAACATTCACACTCGAGACGGTACGTCACATCAAAATAAAAATCAAGCACCCAATGACCTTCCTTTACATTTCTAGAAAACACTTCTCGTCATATTCACATCGTCTTAACATCTCCCGCAGTTACATCATACTCACCACAAAGCCATTCCACCGCTCATTGAGCCACAAATTCCACTCGTAGGGACATTATCGGACATCTGAGTCCAAATGTATAGGTTACAACTCAAGCTACCGAGCCTAAGCTGCGGTCTAACCATGGCCTCAAGTCCTCCAGACTAGCCAGCCACCAAAAAACACAGAATACACATCTCAACCTTGTTCATAGAATCACAAGTCGGCGATGCACAACTTATACCGAGCGCTCATGTGCGCATACAAATGCGTGAAAGGAATTCAAAGAGTTATGTTTCAAGCTGAATCAACTTCGCACGATAGAATACAAGAAAGTGAAATTTTCCTAAGGGTTCTGTAGCCTCTCGGAGATAAGTACATACGTCTCTGTACCGATCCGTAAGACTCTACTAAATCCGCTCATGACTCGTGAGACCTATGTAACCTAAGCTCTGATACCAATCTGCCATGACCCAAAAACCTAACCTTTCGTGATGGCACCTATCGTGGAACTAGTCAAGCCGACTCATTCCAAAACAAACCGATATTTTCATTTCAAGGATAATTTCAAGGCTATTTAGCGTAAAAACCTTTGTAAAGGAGTTCAAATCAAAATACAAATGCGGAAAAGAAAAGCCCGACATCGGGGTGTCACTAGTCATGAGCATCTACTACAATCTGTCTAACAATATCGAGACTAACTCAGCCTGGAAGATAGCTAAATACAACTAAAGTAAGATAAGAGGGACAAGAGCAGGGCTGCGATCGCCAGGCAGCTACCTTGTTATCCCCGAGAAAATCTGCAACTGGAATAGTCAACAACGGCTACCGTGTCCAGTTACACCTGGATCTGCACACAAGGTGCAGGGAGTAACGTGAGTACGCCAACTCAGTAAGTAATAATAATAAATAAAGACTGAGCAGTAGTGACAAGCAATAAAGCATATAAAGTTCATATCATGAAATCTTAGTAAAATACCCCATGCTTTAAAAGTCAGGGTTTGAATCAAAACATCTCGTTTAAATCCAGTTCCAGTAAAATCATTTAAAGATATTTTTCAGCAGGTTTTCAAACAAATGCTCAATGAAAAGATGAGGAAAAATGATGAAATCATAAACAGCCCCTCGGGCAAAACATCATTCATATACAGCCCCTCGGGCAAACCTCACAGTCACGCATGCCTCTCGGGCATACCTTACAATCACTCATGTCACTCGGGCATACCTCACAATTACTCTTGTCTCCCAGTCACTCAGTACTCGGCACTCGCACTCAGTAGGTACCTGCGCTCACTGGGGGTGTGTACAGACTCCGGAGGGGCTCCTTTAGCCCAAGCGCTATATCAAGCCAAATCATGGAATAAATCACTCAGGCCCTCGGCCTATATCAAACAAGCTGCGACGTGCAGTCCGATCCCATAAATATCCTCACAAATTAGGCCCTCGGCCTCACTCAGTCATAAACCTCTCAAGCCACTCGGGCATTTCAGTATAAATAGGGTACTCAGCCCAAAACAACATTTATATTCATCAAAATAGAGTAATAAAACTAAGTTATGCTATAAACAAGTATAACCATGGCTCAGTATAGATTTTTAATCAAAAACAGTGAGAGGATAGTAAGAAAAGGCCCCTAAGGGTTAACATAGCACTGACACAAGGCCCAAAACATGGCATTCAACCCAATTTACAGAAACTCTTTCTAAAACATATAAGTATCATATAGTTTCAACAAAATATGCAACTTTACAGTTGCTACGGGATGGACCAAGTCACAATCCCCAATAGTGCATGCCCACACTCCCGACACCTAGCATGTACATCACCTCAAAATAGTAGGATGATACGAAATCCGGGGTTTCATACCCTCAGGACTAGATTTACGATCGTTACTTACCTAAAACCGATCAAATCTCTACCCCGCGATGCTCTTGCCTCTCGACTCGGCCTTCAAATGCTCCGAATATATTCACAATCAGTACAATACCATCAATATAAGCTAATGGAATGAATTCCACCAGAAACATTATCAAATTAGACCAAAATCCCAAAATTGGCTCAAACCCGGTCCCCGGGCCCACATCTTAGAATCGGGTAAAATTCACAAATTACGAACACCCATTTACTCACGAGTCCAACCATACTAGTTTCACTCAATTCCGACTTTGTATCGATATTCAAATCCCAAAAATTTATTTTATGAAGTTTCTACAATTTTCCCCCAAATTTCCACGTCAAAGTACTAATCAGATGATGAAATCATTGATATATTCATGTATACTAACCAAATTCGAGTTAGAATCACTTACCCCGATGAATTTCTTCAAAACAAACCCACGAAAAATCGCCACAAATCGAGCTCCCTAGGTCCAAGATGTGAAATAATGCCCTAAACCCCGTTTATAAAGTGCACCTATGGCCTCTCACTTCGCGGTGCGCACAATTTTGAACGTGTACGCGCTTTTGGTGGTTGCACTGCTAGTCTTTAGTATTTTAGCCATAACTTTCTGTACAGATGTCCAAATGATAACTTCTTTACCTATTTGGAAACTAGACACGAAGGGTTACAACTTTCATTTTTGAATCATCTCAACATTCCCTGTAGAGAAAACGATATAGGCTTCCGAAGTCGTACCAGCGGATCTGTAGAACTTCCAAGAGCGGCTGCTAAATTCTGTTGCGGTACACGAAGTTCCAAGCGCGGCCGCGAAATTCTGCTGCGGTCTGCGAAATTTAAAGCACTAGAACCATACATGAGTTCCGGAAATGCCCGGACTCGCTCAAATTTCATCCCGAAACACATCCGAGGACCACAGGACCTCAACCAAATATACCAACCAATCCTAAAATACCATACGAACTTAGTCGAACCTTTGAATCACTTAAAACAACATCAAAACACGAAATTACCCTCGGATTCAAGCCTAAGAACTTCTAAACTTACAAATTCCACAACCGATGCCAAAACTTATCAAGCCACGTCCGAATGACCTCAAATTTTGTACAGACGTCACAAATAGCACTACAAACCTACTCCAACTTTTGGAATTCCATTCCGACCCCGATATCAAATTTTCCACTGCCGACATAAATCGCCTAATTTCTAACTTTCGGCAATTCAAGCCTAATTCCATTATGGATCTCCAAATCACATTCCGGACACGCTCCTAAGTCAAAAATCACCTAAAGAAGCTAATGGAACCATCAGAATTCTAATCCGAGGTCAAATGCTAAAAAGTCAAACTTGGTCAACTCTCCCAATTTAAAGCTTCAACAATGAAATACTTTCTTCCATTTCGATTCCAAAATACCTGCAAACAAAAACCGACGATTCGCACATGTAAAAGTACATCATACAGAGCTAATCATGCCATCAAAAAACCGAGCGAAGTGCAAATGTTCAAAACGACCGGTCGGGTCGTTACATTACCCGAGCTCCCCAACTCTATTTTTGTCCAAAATGGTAGAAAACCCCTGTTTATAGGGCCTCAGCTGTTTCGGGCGCCCCATGTAGCATGGGGCGCTGCATGTGAAGCTAGTTATAGTACCTTAAAACATCCCAGTTACAGGGCTAGCGTCCCACGCTACACTAGCGCTGAAGGTGACGGAAAATTGTTCCTGACACAGAAATGGGCATAACGTTCTCATACGATGTCTGAATTCGACGATTCTTTTTTATATGGCTCCAAATGTTCAATATGGATCTAATGCTTCAATAAAAATTGAAGTTAGAGCTCATTTACTTAATGTGATACCACGTATTCTTGAAGAATCGATGTCGAAATATCCTAGGTTTGATGCCGAAACATAGCAAATCTATTTTGTTTGACCTCAAATTTTGCACACAAGTCATAATACATCATATGAAGTTATTCAATACTTCAAATAGTATAAAGAATAGTAATAACTCAAATTAAAAAGTCGGGTCATTACATAGATGGCTCCATATGAGGCATTATACGGAAGGCGATGTCGTTCGCTAGTTGGATGGTTTGAACCGGAGAGGCTCGGTTGTTGGGTACCGATTTGGTACAGGATGCCTTGGGTAAGGTCAAAGATATTCAGGACCAACTTCGTACAGCTCAGTCTAGGCAAAAGAGTTATGTCGACCGTAAAGTTCGTGACATTGCATTCATGGTTGGAGAGAGAGTATTGCTTCGGGTTTCATCTATGAAGGGTGTAATGAGATTCTGAAAGAATGGAAAGTTGAACCCTAGGTATATTGGACCCTTGAAATTCTTGAAAGGGTGGGTGAAGTAGCCTACAGACTTGCACTACCACCTAGATTATCAGTAATTCATCCAATGTTCCATGTGTTTATGCTCTAAAAATATTGTGGTGATTTGTCTGATGTATTAGATTTCAGCTCAGTCCAATTGGACAATATGAAGAGGAGCCAGTACCTATTCTAGGCCGGCAGGTCCGACAGTTGAGGTCTAAAAGTTATCCATCAGTTCGAGTGCAATAGAGAGGTCAATCAATTGAGACAGATACCTGGGAGTCCGAGTCGGATATTCGAAGTAAATATCCACACCTTTTTACAAGCTCAGGTTTTTCTAATTCCGTTCGAGGACGAACGTTTGTTTTAGAGGTGGAGAATGTGATGACCCAAAAGGTCATCTTTAAATTTAATAATAAATTCTATGTTCTAAGACCTAAGAAAGTACTATTAATCATTCCACGACTTGCGTGCGCAGTCTGTATAATTTTTCGGAAATGTTTTATGTGAAAAATAGATTTAAATGTGAAATAGATCTTTAAAACTCAATTAAGTTGACTTTGATCAAAATTTTTAGCAAACGGATCCTGATCAATATTTTGACAGTTCCGATAGGTCCGTATCATGATTTAGGACTTGGGCGTATGCCCGAAATTTAATTTGGAGGTCCCTAGCTCAAGTTATGGTAATTTAACGACAACTAGAAATTTAAAGGCTAAAGATTTTTAAAGTTTGACCACGAATTTGACTTTTTGATATCGGGGTCGGAATCCGATTCCAAAAATTGAAATAGCTATGTTATGTTATTTATGACGTGAGTGCCAAATTTGAAGTCATTCCGGATTCGTTTAATATGTCTTGGCACGAGTTTTGCAAAGTGAAAAGTTTGAAAATTCAAAAGTCCGAATCGAAGTGTGAAGCGCAATTTCGATGTTGTTTGACGTGATTTGAAACCCCGAGTAAGTCTTCATTATGTTACGGGACCTGTTGGAATATTCAGACGAGGTCTCGAGTGGCTCGGATGAGTTTCGGACGAGCCGCAGAGCAATTGGAACCTGTTGCCCAGTGCTGGTTCTAGTGTGTCGCACCTGCGACATTTTGTGCGCAGGTGCGTGGTCGCTCTTGCGGAATTCCAGTCGCTTCTGCGACATTGGATAGCTCTGCCGAGCTCCGCTTCGGCAAACAAATGAGCTCAGGTGCGCAGCCACATCCGCAATGGACGAGCCGCTTCTGCGGTCACTAGGGCGCTTCTGCGATGTCGCATGTGCGACATTTCTGGGCGCAGATGCGACCACTGAAAAAGCTGGCATGTTCCGCAAATGCAAAGCCACAAGTGCTAAAATATAGTCCGCAAGTGCGAAAATGCTGGACAGAATATATAAAATCGGATTTTAGCCATTTTTACTCATGTTTGAGTTTTGAGTCTCGGATTTAAGCGATTTCAAAGGGATTTTTCACGACTTTGAAGTGGGTAAGTGTTCTATAACCAAAAGTGATTATATTGCATGAATCCATGTCTATATTCATCATTTATTTAGTATTTAGATGCAAGAAATTGAAATTTTATAAAACTTTCCAAAAACAAAAATATTACGATTTGAAAGTCCATTTGACATCGGAATTTGATAATTTTTGTATGGTTTGATTCGTCTCAGAACGGCTGTTCAGATTTTATAATATTTTCCGAGATTCGAGATGTGGGCCCCACTATTGATTTTTGAGATAAATTTCGGATTTTAATCCGGAAAATTAGTAATTCATATGAAATTAATTCCTACGATTTATATTGAGTATATTGAATTGTTTATGACTAGATTTGAGGATTTTAGACATGAATTCGAGAGGCAAAGGTGTATTGGATTCTTGAATTTGGTTGCAAAGCGAGGTAAGTGTCGAGGTTAACCTTGACTTGAGGGAGTAGTACTTATTTGTCTATTTTCTACATGATTTAACATGCAGGTACAACGTATATATGAGGTGACAAGTATTTATACGTTGTGGTTGAGTCAAAGCATGCGGGTGGAATTTGTTTATTGTGAATAATTGTCTATTTAATTAAGACATTCCTGCTTAAGTTTAATATTGATTATTTTATCATTACTCGTAAAATTATTATTCATTTAATTATTGTTGATATTTGGGAAGGTGAAGTCGTATTCTGGTATTGAATTGATTGATAAGTGTATATCCCCGCATTTAAATATTCTTCCGAATTTATATAAATATTTTCATGGTAAGGAATAGTGTAAAAGCACAAAGGATGTTGCCGTGCCATTTGTGAGTGTAAAAGCACGAAGGGTGTTGCCGGACCATTTGTGAGTGTAAAAGCACGAAGGGTGTTGCCGGGCCAAATGAGAGTAAAAGCAAAAAGGGTGATGCTGTGTCAAATGAGAGTAAAAGCACGAAGGGTGGTGCCGTGCCATTATTATATTATCATTTGCTCATTTTATTGTTGATGAATTAATTGACTGCTAAGTAATATATCTCCTGCTGAAATTATTATATCCCTCTTCGCATGTTTCCTCCTAATTTATAAATCGTTATTTATTGTATTATTGTTACTTTGTATTTGTATATACTTGTACAGGTTGTTTATGTACGTGTCTTGTCATAGCCTCGTCACTACTTCGCCGAAGTTAGGCTCGGCACTTACCAGTATATGAGGTCGGTTGTACTGATAATACACTCTGCATTTCTTGTGCAGATTTTGGAGTTTATCCCACCGGCATACCATAGACTTGCTCATATTCAACTACCCAGAGGAGACTTGAGGTATAACTGCACAACGTCCGCAGTTCTGAAGTCTCCTTCAATCTTATCTTAGTTGTGTCTTATTTTTCAAACAACTTGAATTTTATTCAGATCTTTATTTGTATTATCCTAGTAGCTCGTGCACTTGTGACACTAGATTCGGGGATATATTTTGATAATTCGGTATTTTTGGTCTTCCGCACTTTATCTTGGTAATTGATTTCTATCTAATAAAATTTGCTTAAAAAATAGTTAAGATTATTTTACCGTTGGCTTGCCTAGCAAGTGAAATGTTAGGCGCCATCACGATCTTGAAGGTGGAAAATTTCGGGTCGTGACAATTTCCTTTCAGACAGTAAGCTAGTACTCTTTTGTATATTCTACTAGATTGCCCACATACTTTTGACACCAGGTCTTGGCACACACTAATATACTTATGATTTAGGATTTGTTACATGATTATGATTTGTACTTGTCTGTTTCCTTTTAATTATGTCACGTTTCCGAATTTCTAAATTTGTTTTTTACAAATGAGGAAATGTTATCCACTTAGTAATTTGTTTAAACGAGAAACCATTAGTTTGATCAGTGTTGGCTTGCCGAACAATGGTGTTGGGCGCCATCACGGCCTATGATGGAGTTAGGTCGTGATAATTTACATACTAGAAGGTGATAAAAATTCAAATATAGTCAAAAATTAGGTGCTCACAATTACTATTAGTGAGGTTATAAAACCAACAAAGGAGTACTTACTCACCAACATAAACCTATTACTATTTGAGTTAAATAGTAAGATTTTATTTGATTATTTCTTTCGTAAATATATTTTAAATGTCTTGAATTGTTAATATTGTGATTTATAGTAATATTCTTAACATAGTTTCTAAATACTATGAATTTTTATTTTCCAATATTTGAAAATTCTATGTTCGAATTCACATCGAAAAGGGAGTAATAAAGGAATATAAGGAAAGACGTCTTTCCTAGTCACGTGGTACTCTCCGCGATCGCGACACCTAGTGTCACAACCCAATTTCACCTATAGGTCATGATGGCACCCAACACTACAGCTAGGTAAGCCAACAAATAAATTAAATATATATCAATTATTTTCACAATAATTTCCTAAAAAATTTTATTATTTTACTAGCAATATTAAAAAATTAGAAAAGATACTGATTAACTTAAATTCAAGAAAAATAATACAATTCCAAATTCTACTAAAGTGTGTGCCAAGACCTGGTGTCACAAGTGTATGAACATCTAGTAGATTATACAAAATCTCTAATATTGTCTAAAATAAAAATAGACAAAATGAAAAAACAATACAAGGAGAGACACTAGTTGTTGCAAAACGGCTCAGAAAAGCAGCTAACCACTATGCCCCTGGATAACGTGGGTATAAGACGATACACCCCCCACTAGTACTTGCCTCAGGTCCTGCACAAAAAGTACAGCAAATGTAGTATGAGTATGTAAATCAAGCCTAATCTCGAAGTGATAGAGACGAGATGGCCGACTTTGACACTCATTATGGGTCAATACTAATAACTGAAATAAAACTAGAATATCTAAATCATCATGATTCACAGAATTTACAATAATTTATTTAACCAGCAGAAATAATTAAATTCCTTCAAATGCAACAATTCTCAATATTTTAATTAAATTCCTTCAATTCAAATAAATTTTTAATTTATCAATTAGTCTCATTTACAAGAATAACAATAATTCCTTAACAAGCAGGAATAATAATTCTTTAAATTCCAAAGATTTCCAATTTATCAATTAGCTTCGCAAGCTGCAATAAACTATCAAAGTATCGTGTAATTATTATTATTACGCACGATTTCTGCCGAGGTCGTACGACCCGATCCAGAGTGTCGTGTACACTGTAGAGCGACGTGCGACACAATCCATAGATGCATCTATCCTGCCGAGGCATTCGGCCCGCTCCACAAGAAAGGAGAACATT
>AWOL01S0006605.1:0-22687 GCA_000715115.1 Nicotiana otophora | reverse complement strand
AAATATTGTGATATTGATACGCATGCGGTGAGATAAGGGTGGCATGAAACGCGTGGCTAGTAGGGGAACTACTAGAAGTCATGCAGTGATATAAGGTCAGGGTGTTGAAATGCATGCGGTGAGATAAGGGTGACTTGAAATGCGTGGCTAGTAGGGGAACTACTAGAAGTCATGCGATGTGATAAGAGTGGCTAAAATGCGGGATGCTATTTTAGGAAAAATGATTTCTTTAAAATTAAATGTGAAGGTTCCCGCGGTGATATAAGAAAAATGAGATATTGTGAATTTAATTATGATTTGGGACTACGAGGCGGTACATCGGGAGTGCCCTGTTAATATTTCTTTATTTATGTTTACACTAATCGTAGATAAGGAAAATAGGGATTTAACTAAGCATGGCGCACAGAATGTCAAATAGGTAGTTAAAACACGTAAGCATGCCTTTCTAGTCTAAACTAAACTATTAAACATATTAGTGCAATTTAATAAGAGAAATAATTTATGATTTAAAAAGGATAAACAGGATTTTTGCAATAACAGCCCGTGTACGTACTCGTCACCTCATGTACACGGCGCCCACACACCAAATAATATCAAGATATCCTAAGGGGAAAGTCTCCAACACAAGGTTAGGCAAGCCACTTACCTCGAACCAAGCTCAGTCAATCGGTCACAGTGCCTTTCCCATGAATATTCGGCTCCGAATGGCCCAAATCTAGCCAAAGCAATTACATATCATAAATACAACTATAATAGACTCATATAATTAATGAAATCAACATTTTAAAAAACTTCCTAAATTAACTCAAACATTGCCTGTGGGGACCACGTCTCGGAATCGAGTAAAAGTCGCAAAATAAGAACACCCGTTCACTCCCGAGTTTACTCGTACCAAAATTGTTCAAATCCGATACTGAAATCTCGATCAAAACCCCAAAATTCAGCCTAAGAACTTTTCTTAATGTTTCACCCAAAATCCAAAATTAAACGATGAATTCAAGCATAGATTAGTGGAATATAACCAAAAAGGAGTTAAGAATCATTACCCAATCGATATCTCTGAAAATCCCTCAATCCCTCGTCCAAAATCTGAGCTCCCAACTCAAGTTTGTGATAAAAATGGCATAACCCCCATTTTTGGAAACTTTAATACTGCCCAACGATTCCTTAATAGCGATCTCGAAAATAGCCTCGCGATTGCGAAGAACAACTTTGCTGCCCCATAAGTTAATCTACGTGATCGCGTAAAACATCACGCGAACGCGATGCTCTGTCTCCCCTACTCATGAGATCGCAAACATCCGCATGCGTTCGCGATGAGCAAAGCGCGTGGTCCAGCTTTGGTACACTTAACCCTACGCGATAGCGACCTTGTCTCTATGTTCGTGAACCACCACCTCACATCACTACGCGTTCGCATGCCCAAGTCTGCGAATGCGAAGAACAATTCAATCCTCAGCCCAGCTAAGCCTACGCGATCGCGGATCACCCCACGCGATCGCGTATAAGGAAACCAGAACTCAGATACCAAAAAACTTCAGCAACCTCCTAAGTCCAAAAATCGATCTGTTGGGCGTTCGAAACTCACCCGATGCCCTCGGGACCTCGAGCAAACATACCAAACAATCCTAAAACACCATACGAACTTAATCGAGCTCTCAAATCACACAAAACAAGGCTAAAATCACAAATCACCCATCAATTCAAACTTAAAGAACTTGAAACTTCAAAAGTTTACAACCAATGCCGAAACCTATCAAATCATATCCGATTGACCTCAAATTTTGCGCACAAGTCATAATCGATATTACAGACCTATTTCAACTTTTGGAATAGGGTTCCAACCCTGATATCAAAAATTACACTACCGGCTCAAAACTCCAAAAATTTGACTTTCGCCATTTCAAGCCTAAATGAGCTACAGACCTCCAAAACACAATCTGGACACGCCCCTAAACTCAAAATCACCTAACGGAGCTAACGGAACTAACATAATTCCATTCCGGAGTCGTGTTCACACAGTTCCGACTACTGTTCAAATCCTAAGGCTTAAGCTCTCATTTAGGGACTAAGTGTCCCAATACACTCCGAAACTCAAAACCAATCATACCGGCAAGTCACAATAGCAGANCCAGGGTAGGGGTAAGGTCTGTATACACACTACCCTCCCCAGACCCCACTAGTGGGATTATACTGGGTTGTTGTTATTGTTGTTGTAATATTTGGGAATTTGAGGTGCAAGTTGAAANTTCGCCATTTCAAGCCTAAATGAGCTACAGACCTCCAAAACACAATCTGGACACGCCCCTAAACTCAAAATCACCTAACGGAGCTAACGGAACTAACATAATTCCATTCCGGAGTCGTGTTCACACAGTTCCGACTACTGTTCAAATCCTAAGGCTTAAGCTCTCATTTAGGGACTAAGTGTCCCAATACACTCCGAAACTCAAAACCAATCATACCGGCAAGTCACAATAGCAGAAATAGATATGGAAAAAGTAGTTAATAGGGGATCGGGGCAATTATTCTCAAAACGATCGGCCGGATCATTACATCCTCTNAAAATCCAAAATTAAACGATGAATTCAAGCATAGATTAGTGGAATATAACCAAAAAGGAGTTAAGAATCATTACCCAATCGATATCTCTGAAAATCCCTCAATCCCTCGTCCAAAATCTGAGCTCCCAACTCAAGTTTGTGATAAAAATGGCATAACCCCCATTTTTGGAAACTTTAATACTGCCCAACGATTCCTTAATAGCGATCTCGAAAATAGCCTCGCGATTGCGAAGAACAACTTTGCTGCCCCATAAGTTAATCTACGTGATCGCGTAAAACATCACGCGAACGCGATGCTCTGTCTCCCCTACTCATGAGATCGCAAACATCCGCATGCGTTCGCGATGAGCAAAGCGCGTGGTCCAGCTTTGGTACACTTAACCCTACGCGATAGCGACCTTGTCTCTATGTTCGTGAACCACCACCTCACATCACTACGCGTTCGCATGCCCAAGTCTGCGAATGCGAAGAACAATTCAATCCTCAGCCCAGCTAAGCCTACGCGATCGCGGATCACCCCACGCGATCGCGTATAAGGAAACCAGAACTCAGATACCAAAAAACTTCAGCAACCTCCTAAGTCCAAAAATCGATCTGTTGGGCGTTCGAAACTCACCCGATGCCCTCGGGACCTCGAGCAAACATACCAAACAATCCTAAAACACCATACGAACTTAATCGAGCTCTCAAATCACACAAAACAAGGCTAAAATCACAAATCACCCATCAATTCAAACTTAAAGAACTTGAAACTTCAAAAGTTTACAACCAATGCCGAAACCTATCAAATCATATCCGATTGACCTCAAATTTTGCGCACAAGTCATAATCGATATTACAGACCTATTTCAACTTTTGGAATAGGGTTCCAACCCTGATATCAAAAATTACACTACCGGCTCAAAACTCCAAAAATTTGACTTTCGCCATTTCAAGCCTAAATGAGCTACAGACCTCCAAAACACAATCTGGACACGCCCCTAAACTCAAAATCACCTAACGGAGCTAACGGAACTAACATAATTCCATTCCGGAGTCGTGTTCACACAGTTCCGACTACTGTTCAAATCCTAAGGCTTAAGCTCTCATTTAGGGACTAAGTGTCCCAATACACTCCGAAACTCAAAACCAATCATACCGGCAAGTCACAATAGCAGAAATAGATATGGAAAAAGTAGTTAATAGGGGATCGGGGCAATTATTCTCAAAACGATCGGCCGGATCATTACATCCTCTCCCTCTTAAAACAATCATTCGTCCTCGAACGAGTATAAAGACATACCTGAAATTGTGAAAAGATGAGGGTACTGGCTGCGCATATCCTGCTTGGTCTCCCAAGTCGCCTCCTCGACCGGCTGACCTCTCCACTGGACCTTTACTGAAGCAATATTTGTTTACCTGATCTTTCTGACCTGCCTGTCCAAAATGACTACTGGCTCCTCAACATAAGATAGATCCTTGTCCAACTGGACTGAGCTGAAATCCAATACATAAGTCGGATCACCGTGATACTTCTGGAGCATAGACACGTGGAATACTGGATGAACTCCTGCTAGGCTGGGAGGCAAGGCAAGCTCATAAGCAACCTCCCCAACTCGCCGCAATATCTCAAAAGGACCAATGAACCTCGGGCTTAGCTTTCCCTTTTCCCGAGCCTCATGACGCCCTTCATAGGCGATACCCGAAGCAAGACCCACTCACCAACCATAAATGCCAAATCACTAACCTTTTGATTCTCATAACTCTTCTACCTAGACTGGGTTGTGTCAAGTCTCTCTTGAATCACCTTCACCTTATCCAGGGCATCTTGGAGCATGTTTGTACCCAACAATCGGGCCTCGCCCGGCTCAAACCATCCCACTAGGGACAGGCACCGCCTACCATACAAAGCCTCATATGGTGCCATCTGAATGTTGGACTGGTAACTGTTGTTTTAGGCAAACTCTGCAAGTGGCAAGTATTGGTCCCATGACCTCTGAAATCCATCACACAGGCACAGAGCATATCCTCAAGAATCTGAATCATGCGCTTGGACTGCCCGTCCGTCTGAGAGTGAAAGGTTGTGCTCAACTCCACCCTAGTACCCAACTCCTGCTGTACGGCTCTCCAAAACTGTGATGTGAACTGTGTACCTCTGTCTAAAATGATGGATACTGGAATACCATGAAGGTGGACAATCTCTCTGATATAAATCTCAGCCAACCTCTAAGAAGAATAAGTGGTCAACACTGGAATAAAATGAGCTGACTTGATCAGCCGATCCACGATCACCCAAATAACATCGAACCTTCTCAAAGTCTGTGGAAGTCCAACTATAAAGTCCATGGTGATCTGCTCCCACTTCCACTCTGGATCTCTAACCTCTAAATTAATCTACCTGGCCTCTGGTGCTTATATTTGACCTGCTGACAGTTGAGACACTTGGCCACAAACCCAACTATATCCTTCTTCATCATCCTCCATCAGTAGTGCTGTCTCAAATCCTGATACATTTTCACGACACCGGGATGAATAGAGTATCGCGAGCTGTGGGCCTCCTCAAGAATAAACTCCCAAAGCACATCTACTTTGGGCACATAGATCCGGCCCTGCATCCTCATCACACCGTCATCACCAATAGTCACATCTCTGGCATCACCTCGCCGAACCCTGTCCTGAAGAAATAGAAGATGAGGGTCATCATACTGGGGCTCCCTGATACGGTCATAAAGAGAAGACTGAACAACCACACAAGCTAATACTCGGCTAGGCTCTGAAATATCCAATCTCACGAACTGACTGGCTAAGGCCTGAACATCCAAGGCTAAGGGCCTCTCAGCTTCCAGAAGATGTGCCAAACTCCCCAAACTCTCTGCCCAGTGACTCAAGGCGCCGGCCACTACATTGGCCTTCCCGATTGTATAATATAGTGATATCATAGTCTTTAAGTAGCTCCAACCACCTCCGTTGACGCAAATTAAGGTCCTTCTACCTGAACAAGTGTTGCAAACTCCGGTGATCAGTGTAAATCTCACAGGGAACACCGTACAAATAATGATGCCAAATCTTCAGGGTGTGAATAATAGCTGCTAACTCGAGATCATGGACCGGATAATACTTCTCATGTACCTTCAACTGTTTAGACGCGTAGGCAATCTCCTTACCGTCATGCATCAATACCGCTCCAAGGCCAATCCTCGAGGCATCACAATAGATAGTGTAGGACCCCGAACCTGTAGGCAACCCTAATACTGAGGTTGTAGTCACAGCTGCCTTGAGCTTCTGAAAGCTCTGCTCACACTCCTCGGTCCACTTTAACGGAGCACCCTTCTGGGTCAGCCTGGTCATAGCGCCAAACCAAGGAAACTGCGGATCTCCGTAGCTGATGACGGTCTAGGCCAACTCTGCACTGCCTCCACCTTCTTCAGATCTATCTTGATCCCATCACAAGACACTATGTGGCCCAAGAATGCCACTGAATCAAGCCAGAATTTACACTTAGAAAATTTTGCATACAACCTCTTCTCCCTCAAAGTCTGAAGCATGGTCCTCAGGTGCTGCTCATTATCTTCCTGAGACCGGGAATATACCAGGATGTCGTCAATAAACACAATGACGAAAGAATCAAGATAAGGCCGAAATACACTGTGCATCAAATGCATAAAGGCTGCTGGAGCATTGGTCAGCCCAAATGACATGACAAGAAACTCATAGTGACCATATCTGGTCCTGAAAGCAGTCTTTAGGATATCCGGCTCCCAAATCTTCAACTGATGATAGCCAGAACGCAAGTCAATCTTGGAAAACACCCTGGCACTCTGTAACTAATCAAATAAATCATCGATGCGAGGTAAATGATACTTGTTCTTCACTGTAACCTCGTTCAACTGCCGATAATCAATACACATACGCATAGAACCATCCTTCTTCTTCACAAATAAGACCGGAGCACCCCAAGGTGATACACTGGGCCTGATGAAACCCTTATCAAGCAACTCCTACAACTGATCCTTCAACTCCTTCAACTCCTTCAACTCAGGAGGAGCCATACGGTAGGGAGGAATAGAAATGGGTTGAGTGCTTGGCAACAAATCAATGCCAAAATCAGTATCTCTGTTGGGTGGCATGCCTGGAAGATCAGCTGGAAACACATCTGGAAAGTCTCTCACTACTGGAAATGACTCGACTGTAGGGGTATCAATACTGACATCTCTCACATAGGTCAAATACGTATCACACCCCGTCTCAACCATTCGTTGAGCCTTAATAAATGAAATGACCCTGCGGGGAGTATACTTTAAGGCACATCTCCACTCTAATCTCGGCAAACCTGGCATAGCCAGCGTCACGGTCTTAGCGTGATAATCAAGAATAGCATAATGAGGCAACAACCAGTCCATGCCCAAGATAACATCAAAATCTACCATACTGAGTAATAACAAATCGGCTTTGGTCTCAAAACCATGAGGAGCAATCAAACATGACTGATAGACATGGTCCACAACGAGAGAATCTCCCACGGGAGTAGATACATACACAGGGGAACTTAAAGAATCCTGAGATATCACCAAATGTGGAGCAAAATAAGAAGACACATATGAATACGTAGAGCCTGGGTCAAATAATACTGATGCATCCCTATGGCAGGCATGGACGATACCTATGATGACTAAATCTGAAGCAACGGCCTTTGAACGGGCTGGAAGGGCATAGTACCTGGCCTGGCCTCCCCCTCTAGGGCGACCTCGACCTCCCCGACCTCCACCTCGAGCTCGCTGAAGAGGTGGGGTGGCAGCTGGTTCTGGAAGAATGGATGGAGGACCCGGTGGAGCACGTGGATGCTGATAAGTCTGTGGAGGTGCACCCCTCCTGGCTCTAGGGCAATCTCTAACCATGTGACGAGTGTCACCACACTCAAAACAACTCCTCGTAGGACACAGCGGTTGATACTGACTTGGACCTGGCCTGCTGGACTGGACGGTAATAGCTTCTCGAGTAGGAGGCATACTGGATACTGGCGGTGCATAATAGGGCTCCTCAGGACTAGGAGGAGCTGGAACACCGCTGGCTGCTGGAAGAGCTGAATGAATAGGGAGACTCACAAAACCCCTACCATAGCGTGCTGCTGGCGCACGAGCTCCTGAATAATGACCAGTCTCTCGAGACCTCTTATCTTCTCTCTCCTCTCTGTCCCGGGAAAACATGCCCTCCACCCTCATGGCAATGCTCACTGCCTGCTGAAAAGTGATGTCCATCTCCAACTCCCTAGTCATACTGGTCCGAATACTAGGGTGGAGTCCCTCTATGAAGTGACAAACCCTCTCTCTGATTGTAGCAACAAGAGCCGGTGCATGGTGAGCTAACTCACTGAAACAGACTGCATAATCCGGCACAGTCATAGCACCCTGACGCAGCTGCTCACAATTTGCGCGCCAAGAGTCCTTGAGGCTCTGAGGAATATACTCATGCAAGAACATCTCTGAAAACTAAATCCAAATGAATGAGGCTGCCTCGTCCAGACTACTCAGCTCATAGACATGCCACCACTGATATGTCGCTCCCCTCAGCTGGAAAGCGGTGAAAGAACCCCCACTCATCTACACAATGCCCATAGTGTGGAGAATACGATGACACTCCTCAAGAAAACCCAGAGCTTCATCTGAAACCAGTCCGCTAAAAGTAGGTGGGTGGTACTTCTTGTACCTCTCAAGTCTGAGCTATTATGCCTCAGAAGAAGCTACCCTGGTCTCATGCTTAACCGGAACCACTGGGGGCATAGGAATATACTCTGGGGCCTGATCAACCTGGACCCTCTGCTCAGGAGTGTGGGCTGCGGGAGTCTGTGCCCCTCCCCCATCCTGAGATGTAGCGGGAGCTATCGGAAATAGTCCAGCCTGAGCCAGAGTGTTGAACATGCTCAAGAAATGAGCTAAAGTCTCCTGGAGGGATGGAGTAGCAATAGGGATCTCCGGTGCTGGCCCTCCAATTGGAGCTGCTGGGGGCTCCTCTGACGTAGCTCTCGCAGGTGCTCGGACTGCACCGTGTGATCGTCCTCTACCCCGATCCCGGCCTCTAGCGTCTCTGGTAGGGGGCTCGGGTTCCTGATCATTGGTCCTCCCAGTACGGGTCCTCACCATCTGTGAGAAAGAATACAATAGAGCTTTAGAATTTTGATGTCAATAACTCGCACGACAAGGAAATCAAAGGAATATGATTGTTCTTAACAGTTACATATCCTCCCGAAGATAAGTACAGACGTCTTCGCACCGATCCGCGAGACTCTAATAAATCAGTTTGTGACTCGCGACTCCTATGAACCTAGTGCTCTGATACCAACTTGTCACGATCCAAATTAACCCTCCGTAAGGTGTCGTGATGACACCTAGTCTTTACGACTAGGTTAGCCTAATATTACGAAAAATGTAAAGAAAACACAACAACTTAAAAATAAACAGCATATTGTGAATAGCCAAAAGTATTACCACTCGACATATACAAAATAATTTTCCAAGACCCGGAATATCACTAAGTCACAAGCTGCTATAGTCTATGTAGCTCTATACAAAAGTCTGAAGATAATAAAGAAAGTCTCTAGGCGAGGGAGTAGAAGGGGACTCCGAAGATCTGCGGACGCAAGAAAAAGTACCTTGAAGTCTCCTAAAATCAGCAGCACGCACTAACCCCAAGGCTGATAACTCGTACCTAGATCTGCACACGAAAAACATGTGCAGGCAAGGGCATGAGTACACCACAATGGTACCCAGTAAGTGCCAAACCTAACCTCGGTGGAGTAGTGACGAGGTCAGGTCAAGGCCCTACCGGAGTAAATATAATAAATTAAACAGTTAAAGATATAAGTAAAATTTACGGTAACACAGTTAAAGAAATTCTCAAAAATTTAACAGTTAAGGGAGACCTCGGCTCAGAACAAAGTAAACACAATGGGGAATCTCCCGGGATACCGTCCCGTAGTTCCGAATGAATATGCAATACAAGGGGATCTCCCAAAATATGTCTGTAGTCCCAAAGTAAAGATGCAGTGCTGGGGGATCTCGCGGAATACGTCCGTAGTCCCAAAGTAAATATGCAGTGCTGGGGGATCTCCCAGAATGCGTCCGTACTCCCAAAGTAAATATGCAGTGCTGGGGGATCTCCCGGAATACGTCCGTAGTCCCAATTTAAATATGCAATGCAAGATAAAATGACAGGTATGGCCTCAAATTATATAGTTTACACTAATCACAGATAAGGAAAATAGGAATTTAACTAAGCATGGCGCACAAAATGTCAAATAGGCAGTTAAAACACATAAGCATGCCTTTCTATTCTAAACTAAATAATTAAACATATTAGTGCGATTTAATAAGAGAAACAATTTATGATTTAAAAAGGATAAACATGATTTTTGCAATAACAGCCTGTGTACGTACTCGTCACCTCATGTACACAGCGCCCATACACCAAATAATATCAAGATATCCTAAGGGGAAAGTCCCCAACACAAGGTTAGGCAAGCCACTTACCTCGAACCAAGCTCAATCAATCGGTCACAATGCCTTTCCCATGAATATTCGGCTCCGAATGGCCCAAATCTAGCTAAAGCAATTACATATCATAAATACAACCATAATAGACTCATCTAATTAATGAAATCAACATTTTAACAAAAATTCCGAAAATAACTCAAAAATCACCCGTGGGGCCCACGTCTCGGAATCGAGTAAAAGTCACAAAAAACAAACACACATTCACTCCCGAGTTTACTCGTACCAAAATTGTTCAAATCCGATACTAAATTCTCGATCAAAACCCCAAAATTTGGCCTAAGAACTTTTCTCACATTTTCACCCCAAATCTGAAATTAAACGATGAATTCAAGAATAGATTAGTGGAATATAACCATAAATGTGTTAAGAATCATTACCCAATCAATATCTCTGAAAATCCCTCAATCCCTTGTCCAAAATCCGAGCTCCCAACTCACGTTTTTGATAAAAATGGCATAACCCCCATTTTTGGAAACTTTAATATTGCCCAGCGATTCCTTAAACACGATCACGGAAATAGCCTCGCGATCGTGAAGAACAACTTTGCTGCCCTAGAAATTACTCTACGCAATTCCGACTTTGTCTCTGTGTTCGCGAACTACCACCTCACATCACTACATGTTCGCATGCCCATGTACGCAAATGCGAAGAATAATTCCATCCTCTGCCCAGCTAAGCCTACGTGATAGGGAATCACCCCACGCGATCGCGTATAAGGAAACCAGAACTCAGACACCAAAAAACTTCAGCAACCTCCTAAGTCCAAAAATTGATCCGTTGGGCGTTCGAAACTCACCCGAGGCCCCCGGGACCTCGACCAAACATACCAACCAATCCTAAAATACCATATGAACTTAGTCGATCTCTCAAATCACATCAAACAACGCTAAAATCACGAATCACCCCTCTAATTCAAACTTAAAGAACTTGAAAGTTCAAAATTCTACAACCAATGTCGAAACCTATCAACTCACGTCCGATTGACCTCAAATTTTGCGCACAAGTCATAATCGATATTACATACCTATTCCAACTTCCAGAATCAGGTTCCGACCCCGACATCAAAAATTCCACTACCGGCCCAAAACTCTAAAAAATCGACTTTCGCCATTTCAAGATTTAATGAGCTACGGACCTCCAAAACACAATCCGGACACGTCCCTAAACCCAAAATCACCTAATGGAACTGAAAGAATTCCATTATGGAGTCGTCTTCACACAGTTCCAACTACGGTCCAGATCCTAAGGCTTAAGCTCTCATTTAGAGACTAAGTGTCCCAAAGCATTCTGAAACTCAAAATCAATCATACCGGCAAGTCACAATAGCAGAAATAGATATGGGGAAAGTAGTTAATAGGGGATCGGGGCTATTACTGTCAAAACGACCGGCCGGGTCGTTACACTAGTTATATTGTGTTGGCTTGGTTTTTTTAGCACGTGACTCTGAAAAAGTATATTTCTAGTTTTTCTTACTGGTTTTCGATAATTGGGTTGATTTAAACAAAAGGAATTATTATGTTTTAAATTAAATAGTTTTACATCCAAATTAGTAGTTAACTGATGCTTTAATTTAAGTGCAAATGTTATTTTCTTCACCCAAATAATTTCTAAAATAAATTCATTCCTTTGTTGATTTCTTACTTGATTTAAGGATTTCAACCTTACTTTATTAAAAATAAATTGATCATGCGGATCTTATATATATATATATATATATATATATTGATATTTTGGTACGTGATTTGTCTGTACAGTTATAAAAATAATATGGGAATGAGGTGTCGGAGAAAATATTATGATTTTATTATTGACACGTGAGTTGTTCGTGTGATGGTAATAGAAATATGGGCACAAGGTGCCATGAAAAATATGAAAGTGGGTTGAGACCCGTAATTTTTAGGATTGTGAAATAAGGTGTCACATGGTGACTTTTACTTGAAAATATATTTATTGGAAAGTATTATATCCTGAAGATTAGTATTCGAAAAACATATAGGCGAAAGAATTTATATTTGAAGAACTTTATTATTTGGTTGTACTTGTGTTCCTTATTCATCTGAGCAATAATTATGATGTTCTATTGCATTGATATTATATCACTAGTTGATTTAGTTGTTATCATTGCTAGTTTTTTTTCAGTATTATTTTGTATACTATATTGCACAGGTTATTAGACTAGTGAGTGTTTTGATTGTACCTCGTCTCTACTCTACTGAGGTTAGTCTTGATACTTACTGGGTATCGACCGTGGTGTACTCATACTATACTTTTGCACATTTTGTACAGAGCCAGGTATTAGAGGTATCAGACCCAGACATAGTTAGAGTGTGATCGCAAGGATTCAAGGTAGAGCTTCTTGGTCGTCGCAGTCTCTTGGAGTCTGTTCATTTCATTGTACTGTTAATATTTAATCAAACAATATTGTATATTTGGACCTCGTGATCATTCTATGTATTCAATTAGAGTTCGTGACTCAGTATTACAAAATCATGGGAAGGTGTTATAATTATTTCCGTTATTGGTTTCGTTAAAAAAATGGCTTGAATTGTAACTAAAATCGGCTTACTTAGTCTTAGAGACTAAGTGCCATCACGATGCCTGTGGTGGGGTTTTGGGTCGTGACAAGTTGGTATCAATGCTCTTGGTTCATAGGTTCTACATGTCACGAACGAGTCTAGTAGAGTCTTGCGGATCGGTACGGAGACGTCTGTACTTATCTTTGAGACGCTACACAACTGTTAGGAAATTTCACTTCTTCCATTCCTTATCGTGCGACATTTATTCAGCTTGAAGAATATATCTTAGGTTCTTTTGCATCCACTTGTATATGAAATTGCGCACTCGGTATCAACTATACGCCAATGGTTCGTGATACTACCGAGGGGTTATAAGGAACCAGGGTTGCTCAACCATTGTTACCACATGTCGTCCAGATAGAGGATGTGGGGGTATTGAGAGATCATTTAGTTGTACACATTGGGGTGCAACAGGTTCTGACATCTGGTTGATAAGTACGATCTTAAGAAGGTTTAATTAGTTTCCTAATCGTCACAATCGTGGTAGGGTCACGAGGTGGATGTAGATCTGAATATGGTTGGTGGCATTAAAGATTATGTAGTTCGTATGGGATTTCTATTTAACAAAGGGTACATAAGCAACCAAGGCACTGGAGGAAGCGAGCTTAACTGTCACGAGGATGCCATGCGCCAAATAAATGGCTTGAGGTGTCTTATGACCAGTGTCCTACGAACGATGAAAGTTAGTATTGTGGATCATCAGATTGTGTCCTATGGCTTCGCGCCAAGTGAGGGAGTCGGAGTCCACTATCAACGATCAGATTGTGGGGTCATGTGTTATATGAGTTTTGGCCTAAGATGTATTTATATGGTATTGAAAGGTTCTCCAAAACTTGTATATGATTAAGAGTTGAGATTTGTATGGGATGATGCTGGGACTTACAGTGTTCCCGTGTCCTTAATAAGTCTATATTTCAGTATCAACGGGGTCATGGAAACAATTTCAGAATACTCAGGGTGTTCCAGTAAGTTCTTTAATGCACCACCAACACGGGGTTCCTATAATGGTTTTTCCAGTTATCCGGCATAGACTTAGTGTGAGCAGCCGAACCCACAGAGAGGTTTTTATGAGTGTGGTGATACTAGACACATCAAGAGAAATTGTCCGAGACTTGGGAGGGGTGGATTTCATCAGAACTATCCAACTACAAGCTTTATTCCAATTAATACTTCACATGCACAGTCAGTTAGAGGTGGAGGACATGCGGGTAGTGGGCGCCTAAGAGGTGGAGGCCTGACTCGTTGATATAATCACTATGATTTGGCTGAGGTCAATACACCAGATGGTGTCGTTACAGGTACGATCCTGATTTTTTATTATAAAAGGACATTTTCCCTTAATTGGATTTGGTTCTGAATATTGAGGTGAGTCCTCCTATTATGCTCCACTTATGGGTGAGCTTCGTAAACTTGTGACCGGCTTATATGTTTATCCCTGTTGGGAGATTTGAAGATGTGAACCCGTGTCTGTCATTTATTTTTGTACACCATTGAGGGCTATAAGCCCAAAAGTAATTTTTTATTTCATTACAGTGGGTTTAATGTGTTTCGGAATAATTGATTCCAATTCTTATGAGTTATACGCCCTACCGGTATGAGGGTTCATTATGTTTTGCGAAAACTGTTTATGAAATATATATTAAAAAATGAAATTGAAATTTCAGTTGGCACAATATGCAAAATACTTGTGATTCGTAGTTGAAGACGACATCCTCGCATTTTATATATGATGTGAAATATTTAAACCGGGCTGGACCCAGACCAACTAACCCGATAAATTATAAATCAACTGTAAGACATAAATTGAGCAGTAAATGGGGGAACGGGGTTATGATACTCAAAACGATTGGTCGGGTAGTTACAGATAATGAAAACCAGAAAAACTCAGTATGACATTGAGAAGTATTACTTGCATACTGATTACTCTAGATTCAGACATAGGGTTAACTGATAGTTGTTGGAAACCTGAGCACAATAGGGGACAACTGATAGGTATGGAAAGCTGATCACATTACTTAAGTCGTAGGCTTCATTTGGTTTTTTAAAGATGAAGACGTCTGAATCTGAATACACGTCTGAATATCAAAATGTGTATTAAGATTAAGACATCCGAATTTAAATACACATCTGAATATCAAGATGTGTATTAAGATCTGAATACTAAATGACTAAGACTGTTTGACTTTTAACATCTGAATGTAAAAAATTTACGTTTATTTAAAAATTAATAAACATAAAATTCTAATAAAATACTAATTAATCTTATATTCCATCACTAAAATATATAGCTTTTAAAAATATGATAGTTGCTAGTGGTGATAGTTAACGGTAGTGCTTGTGAATGCCAACTAAAAGTGGTGGTTGGTGGTAGATTTTGTTGATGGTGGTAGTTTAGGGTAGTAGCTAGTGATGATTGGTAGTGGTAGCTATTACGATTGATGATTGTGGTAGTGGGTGGAGATATTTAATAATGGCGGGTGGTGGTGGTGGTAGTTGTGATTGAGGAAGATGGTGGTGGGTGGTGGTAGTTTATAATGATGGGCAGTGCCAGCTATGGTTGTTGTTGGCGATAGGGTGGTTAGTTATGGTAGTTGAGGTGAATGAGTGTTGGTTGTCGTTGAGAATGATAGTGGTGGGAGTGGTGGGGATGGTGGGTGGTGGTAGTTTATAATGATGGGCAGTGCCAGCTATGGTTGTTGTTGGCGATAGGGTGGTTAGTTATGGTAGTTGAGGTGAATGAGTGTTGGTTGTCGTTGAGAATGATAGTGGTGGGAGTGGTGGGGATGGTGGGTGGTGGTAGTTTATAATGATGGGCAGTGCCAGCTATGGTTGTTGTTGGCGATAGGGTGGTTAGTTATGGTAGTTGAGGTGAATGAGTGTTGGTTGTCGTTGAGAATGATAGTGGTGGGAGTGGTGGGGATGGTGGGTGGTGGTAGTTTATAATGATGGGCAGTGCCAGCTATGGTTGTTGTTGGCGATAGGGTGGTTAGTTATGGTAGTTGAGGTGAATGAGTGTTGGTTGTCGTTGAGAATGATAGTGGTGGGAGTGGTGGGGATGGTGGGTGGTGGTAGTTTATAATGATGGGCAGTGCCAGCTATGGTTGTTGTTGGCGATAGGGTGGTTAGTTATGGTAGTTGAGGTGAATGAGTGTTGGTTGTCGTTGAGAATGATAGTGGTGGGAGTGGTGGGGATGGTGGGTGGTGGTAGTCGACAATGGTGGCAGCTATAATTGAGGATGATGATGGTGGTGGTGGTTGAGTATGGTGGTAGTGGGTGGCATGGTGGTAGTTGATAATGGTAGGTGGCGGCGGCAGTTAATAATGAATATGGATGATAGCATCATAATGAAATTAAGTTTCTGTTATAGATCTTAATGATACAGACTTATTCAGACTTATTAAATAGTTGTGAAGTAAAAGAAAAACAAATACAATTAACGATTAAGATCTGAATAATAAAGATTCAGACTCTAAAAATAAACGCACTTAATATCTGCGATTTGAATGATTAAGATTCAAACCTCTATTAAAACAAATGAGGCCTTAATCATTATAAAGAGCAAATGTATATATTTTCAAATTATTGATATGTGGCACAGAAGAATTATAAAAATATTCCTAGTGGGATGATCGTGCATGAAGGATGTGATAGTCATGCGAGTGTTGGAGTTGTGATTAGTTATGATGGTTTATGTGTACTTATTTGATTGCTCATGTATGATATGCTTGGATTGGAGGCCTGTGACCATGCCAGGCGGATTATGTTATTGGCACGTGAGTTGTGAGTTGTCCGTGCGAGTGATGTTAATGTGAGCTCTAGAAGAGTTGGTTACTGTTATTAAATTCGTGTGTCTTGTTTCTACTATATATAATGAGCTTATAGCATTACAATTGTAGTAGTGCTGGTTGAACTTGCAACACGGTTCTATTCCTTGAGACATCTCCCACATTTGGGTACACAGATTGCGCAGTTGTGACTTGAGTTATATTGATGTGGCGTATCTGTGGGATAATTGCATTTAATAATGTAAGGTCATTGGACCTAGAATGGGTAATATCATGTTTGATTACAGTATATTCGGAAGGATAATATTGAAAGTCGGCTTAGCAAGTGATTATGGTTATAGTTGGGGCGAGAGAGCTCCATGCCTTGTTGATCTGATAAGGGGTCATGAGATTTCCATGTGTTTCTTTCATTATTAACAGTGTACGAAGGTGTTGGGATGAGGTTTTGTTCGATATGGGGTTTAATGCTAGTACTTGGTTGGTTTGAAGTAGTTATTGTGATCAGGAATGGTGCTACGAGCATGCGAGTTGTCTAATATTATGGGTAAATTATATCCGTGATTATAGTTATAGCTCGATGTAGCTTGTTCAGACTCATACATCGTATAAATGTAAGATTCGTGTCTTGAAAAGAAATTCTGAAGGTTGGGAATTGAATTCCAAGGTTTTTGGGCTAAGGTTAAATTAAGAATTTTCAATTGTATTGTGTTGTCAGGCCTATATAGAATAGGGTGACATGATATCACCCCCGAGTATATGCGTGGTAAGGTGCAATAGAGAGTTAAAGGTTAAGAACAACTCTTGGCACGTTCGAGGACGAACGTATGTTTAAGTGGGGGAGAATGTAACGACTCGACCAGTCGTTTTGAGTATCACAACCCCGTTCTCCCATTTACTTCTCAATTTATGCCTTACAGTTGATTTATGACTTATCGGGTTAGTTGGTCCGGGTCCGGAAGGATTTCAGAGTGAAATGAGACACTTAGTCTCATAATTGAAAACTTGAGTTGGAAAAGTTGACTGGATATTCATTTATGTGTAAACGACCTCGGAATTGAAATATGATGATTCCAATAGATCCTTATGGTTATTTTGGACTTAGGAGCATGTCCGAAAAATTATTTGGAGG
Source organism: Nicotiana otophora (assembly GCA_000715115.1). Taxonomy (NCBI): domain Eukaryota; kingdom Viridiplantae; phylum Streptophyta; class Magnoliopsida; order Solanales; family Solanaceae; genus Nicotiana; species Nicotiana otophora. The sequence continues at coordinate 5,106 of AWOL01S0006605.1, read as the reverse complement.
TCCGTAGTTGAATTAGGCTTGAAATGGCGAAAGTTGAATTTTTGTAAAGTTTGATCGGGGGGTTAACTTTTGATATCAGGGTCGGAATCCGATTCCAGAAATTAGAATAGGTCCATTATGTCATTTATGATTTGTGTGCAAAATTGGAGGTCAATCGGACTTGATTCGATAGGTTTCAGCATCGAATGTAGAAGTTGAAAATTTCATAATAGACTAAAGTTTCAAGTGAGTTCGCACAAGACCCAACTTTGAACAAGAATATCTACACATATATATATATATATATATATGGATTTATATGGTGTATAATTTCACATTAAATCCCTTTGAGTCTAGTTTCCAATGCATCAAACAGTTCGTTATTTGGATATGTATACAGAAAGTTATGGCCATTTTATTGGACATGTGTCATATGCACGCCCAGATGCGCGACCACACATATTTGAGACTTTCTGCCTCGGGTGCGCGGCCGGATGTGCGTCCACTTGCCCAAGTGCGCGGCCGCGCATGTATGGGCTCATTTAATACCCCCAAAGTCTTGGTAAAGATAAGGGTTAAGTCATTTTTGAGCTAAAACCTGATATTTTAGAGAGATGTAAGAGCATTTTAGAGAGAGAAGGAGTAAACCTAACATTCTAATCATCCAATCTTGCACCAATCTCCAAGAATCAAGGAAGCTAATCACAAGATCTTCATCAAAGAGGTAAGGTTCCATACCCTAGTTTTCAATTTTAGGATTTGGATTAAAAGTAGATCATAAGAGGTATGATTCTTGGGTGTGAGAGTATTATGTATACATGTATAGATTTATTATGGAAATATGAGTATGGATCAAGTATTGGAACTCATGGTATAGTGATTGGAAGCCATAAATTCTCAATTTAAATGAATACCTATTGTAGAAATTGAAAAGTGATTATTTGATGGAATTGTGTTGGTTGGGTGAGAAACGTTGGTCACACATGTGATGTTAGAATTATAAGTTGTTAAAGAATGATAGTGGGATGAATTGTTGGTAAATGATGGTAGATGAAAGAACTAATTCTATGGTTAAGAAATGTATAAATGTATGCCCACTAGGTGTTTGGTAAATTATCTAAATGGCCTAAACTATGGAATTGGTTACTAATGTTGGTCCCCTTAGATGTTGATATTGTAGATTGAAGCTGCTTAGTGTAGTAAATCGTTGTAGTAACATTAAGGGGTGAATTTCAGTTTCGGATCGTTGGCCTTGAATTGAGGAGACAAGAAGGCATTCAGAGATGGATATGCGCGGAATGGAATTTCCTGAGTATTGACTAGCTTGCTCGATGTTGGGTTCGTCTTGTTGAGGTAAGTAACACTTCTAAACTTGGTTTTGAGGGTATGAATCCCCGAATTTGGTATGATATAAATTGTTTGGAGGTGACACACACGATAGGTGACGAGCATGTGGACGTGCACCATATAGATTGTGTCTTCAATAAATCATATACAGTTGTAAGATTAATGAATCATGTTATTATCTGAACATTCTCCACGTGTTAGAGAAATTGAGCCGAGGCTACTATTAAAGATCATGTTTAGGCTACGTGCCAATATTTTAGGACTCATGGGGTCGTGTTGCTGTAAAATTAATTGTTCAAAAATATACATTTCACACTCAGTAATATTTGCCCATTGTGAGGATATTTATGGGATTGAGCTGCGCAACGCAGCATGCCATAATGGTTTTATATATTATTATTGTTCTGGATCGGGGTTGCCCGCCTGCAGCAGGCCTTATTGGCTTTACTAATTTATGGATCGGGGCTGCCCTCCTGCAGCATGCCTTACAGACTTTGTTATTATACGGATTGAGACTGCCTGCCTGTAGTAGGCCATATTGGCTTTGTATTACGCTTGGGCTGAAAGAGCCCCTCCGGAGTCTGTACACCCCCAGTGAGCGTAGAAGATTATATATATATTCGGGATGTACTTCCCATGGCATGGAATTGCCTTACTTATTTATATTGTAATGAATTTACCTGGACATGGATCTTGTCTGTATCAAATGCATTTGGGGATAAATTATCCAGAGCTGGATTGACCTTATACGGTACTGAATGAATGATTGTCAGTCGATGTGTATATCTATACGGGTTGGAAAACCCTGGGGCTGGATTGGCCATAAACTGTACCGAGTGACCGAATAATTGGTGACCGGTATCTACAGGAGGTCTTGCTACTAAGATGTCATATTCCCCATATCATGCAGTATTGATCTATTGCACTTGTACTGGGTTTAACTGTTGAATTGAAAGCATGCCTACATTTCTGTACCATTATTTTTACTGGACTGTACCTGCGGAGCTCATCATTTCTTTCAGCCCTGAGGTTAGTCTTATTACTTATTGAGTTAGTTGTACTCATATTACACTCTTCACCTCGTGTGCAGATCGAGGTGCTTTTGGACATGGATATTGTTAGAATTCAGAGTACTATCAGTTGCAGACTATCAAGGTAGCTGCTTGGCGTCCGCTGACCTTGTCTCTCTTTCCTTTAGTTATTGTATTGTTCTATACTTTCAGACAGTACCTGCGGAGCTCATCATTTCTTTCAGCCCTGAGGTTAGTCTTATTACTTATTGAGTTAGTTGTACTCATACTACACTCTGCACCTCGTGTGCAGATCGAGGTGCTTTTGGACATGGAGATTGTTAGAATTTAGAGTACTATCAGTTGGAGACTATCAAGGTAGCTGCTTGGCGTCCGCTGACCTTGTCTCTCTTTCCTTTAGTTATTGTATTGTTCTATACTTTCAGACAGTGATTTTTATCAGTCAAACATTGTATTCACATTAGATGCTCATGTACTCAGTGACACCGGGTTTTGGGAGTGATATATTTGAAATTTTGAGATTTCTTCCGCTGAATTTAATTATTTTGTTTTCAAATTTAAAAGAAATTGTGACTTATTGGGATTTTTGGTTTGCCTAGTATTGAGATAGGCACAATCACGACAAGTGAGATTTAGGGTCGTGACATTATCCTAAAAACAATAGCGTCAACTTGCCTATGCGGGCAGAAAAAATGGAAAGTCAACATCAAAAGAAAAAGAGTGGAAGTTTATCCTTTTCTTTAACTATTTTTGGCATTAGATATAATATGAATGTTGAATATACAAATAGTAAAATAGTGCAGAAAATGATAACACATTATTCAACCAATTAACATGTCTGTTAAAAAACTAATTTGTGATGGGATCTGTAAAAGACAACACAACGTTTGTTGTGAAATTGGCATAGAGAGTAAACCTGGTTATCTTGTGTTCACATCGAATGTTTTCTTCATCCGGATAGAATTTACTTGTATACATATAGGTTTGATATATCTAACAAGAAAAGCAATTCAACTATACCAAAGTATCAATCACATTTTTTCTTATCTAAACAGGAATATCAATTCAGTTATACAAAAATACCAATCACGTTATCTAACTACTTCAAAAAAAAGATTTTGAAGATCAAAATATATTGAAGTTCTAACTACTTCAGTTGGCTCTGGTGCAGCTTCCTCTGCCGGTCTATCCGCCACTTCAATTGGTGGCATCTGGTAATTCACATTAGTTTAAGTTATAATATCAAAGGAAATATATACACAAGTAGAGCAATAACAAGCATTAGTAAAGAAGCAAAAGGTCTGAATGATACTTACTAAGGACGATACGCGGACCCGCGACCCAATAAGAAGTTTAATACTCCTCTTTACGCTACCACTGCGTTTGGTAGACCGACCACTCTGATTCACTACAACATCGGTTTCCTCATCCATTAGGCGACCACTGCATGGGACAATCCGACCACTCCGATCTCGTAAAGCAGCGGTTTCCTCATTCATTAGGGTTTGGTGCCGATTTTCTGCATCCCTAACATTTAACCTATCGGTAGTCAAATCCATTTGCACTTTCTCCAAGTCTTCTTTCACTTGCGTCAATTCATCTGCTTGATGCCTGATCTCCCTATCCTTATCTGATCTTCTCCCACTGCCTCAAGATTGTTAATCAGTAGTGGGGAAGCCATTAATCTTCTTTCAAGCAAAGTTGTTACGTCAATATCCACCCTAACCTCCTCCAATGGTGGCATATAAACGAGGTCGTCCCTCGCACGCCAAACAACCCAAGCCTCATATAGACACTTAACTAGCTCTACCAATAAGCTAACAACGGTTGTAATCCATGGTTCCCACTCCTTTTCAGTATAGTCATGTATAGCTAACCCTACGAACAATCCACACACCACGCTCAAAGCACCGAGGTCTTTGTTGGCTGGATAACTTATAGCAAGCAAAAATAGAGTCCCCAAGACAGCATTGAAATTTGACCTAAATAACCAAAAACTATAAAACCTTCCAAGCAGAGCTGCAGCCAATGGTCCTACGAAGTTGCACATTTTTCCAAAATGTCCAGGTATGTTATCTCCAAACATTTTTCTCCAGGAAATCTCTATCCAACGGAATTACAGAGAGAAGACCATCAACGAACCACTACCAACGTTGAAACCGATTTGGCAGCCCCTCGTCTCGTTGTGTTGAATAGGAAATATCTTGGTATCGGTCTCGTTGAGGTGAATATGAAATATCTTGGTATCGGTCTCGGTCTTGTTGAGGTGAACATGAAATATCAGGAAAAGGCCAGATAAAAAAAGGGTAGCACAACCACAGAACTTCAAAAAACAAAATTCCATCTATAAACGGTCAAAATCGAGTTTGCCCTTTGTATGCCTAATCGAGATTGGAACATGATAGATCAAGGCTCGACCTCGTGTAGAATCAAGCCATAATGTGAAGATGGGTCGCCGAGCTCGAGATCAATCAAGATCGAGATCGAGATCGAGCAAAATCGTGACCGGTCACGATCGAGGTCGGCCAAAATCGAGATCGAGCAAGTTAGAGACCGATCAAGATCGAGAACTGCCAAAATTGAGAAGAGCTTATCGAGCCAAAAAATAGAAAACTGGAATATCCACGATTAGGCGAAAATCTAGGCGCATATCATGGAGAGGCCAATTAATTAATCTATCATGGTATTCTTTACAGTATTTAGAAATTATATTAAGAATATGACTTCCCTATTATATAGGGAGGGGGGG
>AWOL01S0006604.1:50750-68907 GCA_000715115.1 Nicotiana otophora | reverse complement strand
ATGGGGGGGGGGGGGGGTCTGATTATTTGTAAGACAGAGGAATTCAGATTCATAGAACACAAAGCAATATACTGCCTTTTTCTTTTAGTTTTGATAGTTAGTTACTTTGTTCTCGTACTCGTTACTCTCTATTCAGCTGGAGGGTGATCAAACCCGAGGGCCTAGGCTAATTAACTCATTCGGTTTGCATTTATTTTATTTTACTGTTAATCTTGATATTCCTTTATATATTTTCTCAATTTGTATCAACTTATATTACGTATCCTTAGTACCACGTACAAATTCAATTGTTATATATTTTTTCGGTTAAACAGTTTGGCACCCACTGTGGGGCTAAGGATAATAGTGGTTATTTGATATAAATCTCTATAAAACACACTATTTTACACTTGCTTTTGGAGGAATCTTTGATTTCAGGCTAAAAATGACGAGCACTCAATTAATACCTCTGCATATCGACAATGAATCCGACCATCAAGGGGAGAATAACAACCGAACGCCCGGGGATGAATGGCCACCTGTTGACCCCGTTGGAACTCGGGCCATGGACCCAATTGATGTTAATTCCCATGTGTCCATTGAAGCGAACCAACATTCCAGTCCCGAAAACAGCATCCATGGTGGAACCCGATCTGCAGTTCGAAATACCAAAAATATTGGAGAAGATGGGATCAACCTACGTATGATCTTCGAAATGCTGCAAGCTCAACAGGTGGCGATAGATCAGTTGCAGAGCCAAACCCAAGAACCGAGTAGGGCTGATCTCGGTCTACCCCAAGAAGTCACCCACAGAACAGGTCCAGTTGTGGTAAGGTCGAATGAACAAGAATCGGGGACTAACCCCGAAATAATAAAGATGCTAGAGGAACTGACGAAGCGTATAGAATCAGGGAAAAAGAGGATCGAAGCAAACAACAAGAAAGTGAAAACTTATAACTCCAGGGTTGACCAGATCTCGGGGGCACCACCAATATTGAAGGGTTTGCATTCCAAAAAGTTCATACAAAAGCCTTTCCCCCCGAGCGCAACTCCCAAACCAATCCCCAAGAAGTTTCGCATGTTCGAGATTCCTAAGTATAATGGAACAACCAACCCCAACGAATATGTTACCTCTTACAAGTGTGCCATTAAAGGGAATAATCTAGAGGGCAATGAGATCGAATCCGTATTACTAAAGAAATTCGGAGAAACCCTGTTAAAAGGAGTAATGATATAGTATCATAATTTACCACCTAACTCTATCGATTCTTTTGCCATGCTTGCATATTCTTTTGTGAAATCACATACCGGAGCAATAAAGGTTGAGACTAGGAAGTCGAACCTTTTCAAGGTAAAACAAAAAGAGAACGAGATGCTAAGAGAGTTCGTATCTCGTTTCCAAATAGAGCAAATGGATCTACGACCGGTCACAGACGATTGGGCCATTCAAGCTTTCACCCAAGGACAAAATGAACGAAGCTCAGTGGATTTAGAGCAGTTGAAGCAGAACTTGATTGAGTACACAGCTGTTACCTAGGCCGATATACATAATCGATATCAATCAAAGACTAGAGTAGAAGATGACCAGCTGGGGGCTCCTTTTGGATCCGTTACCAGAAAGGACATCGATCGAGAACCAAGGTTGAATAGGGATCGATACCAGCCGTATAATAGATATCGTAGGGGCAACGGACCTTGGCATAACTCCATATGAGGTGAGAGGAGAGGTGATCAAGGCCAAGGCTCTCGAGGGCTGATGAGCAAGAATTTTTTCGACAGGCATACTGGACATAAGGAAGCACCAGGATTGTCGGAGTATAACTTTAATGTTGATGCATCCGCCATCGTATCGACTATCGGACGCATCAAAGATACTAAATGGCCTCGATATCTGCAGACAATCCAGCCCAAAGAAATCCCAATCAAGTATGGGAGTATCATGGCACCCATGGCCACAGAACGGAAGATTGCAGGCAGTTGAGAAAAGAAGTAGCCCGGTTATTCAATGAAGGGCACCTTCGGGAGTTTTTAAGTGATCGGGCCAAGAATCACTTCAAAAATAGAAAGTTCAATAGACAAATGAGAAAGAAGAACCGCAACACATTATTTACATGATTATCAGAGGGATCGATGTTCCCCAAGGACTAATGTTTAAAGGCACTAAGGCGTTAATCGAAAGGGGGAAACGATCTCGAGCTCAAGATTACATAACCGAAAGGAACCTTGTCCTTCAACGACTAAGATACAGAAGGAATCATGCAACCCCATAACGATGCACTGGTTATATCTATACTCATGAATAAGACTCAAGTTAAGCGTGTGTTAATTGATCTAGGTAGTTTGGCCAACATCATTCAATCAAGGGTTGTACAGAAACTCGGTCTACAGGACCAAGTTGTGCCCGCGACCCTAGTGCTAAACGGGTTCAACATGGCATGTGAAACTACTAAGGGCGAGATAACTTTGCCAGTAAACGTGGCCGGGACCGTCCAAGAAACGAAGTTCCACGTGATCGATGGTGACATGAGGTATAACGTCCTATTCGGGAGACCATGTATCCACAATATGAGAGCAGTACCCTCGACCCTTCATCAGGTTCTAAAATTCCCAACACCATAGGGAATCAAAACCATCTACGGGGAACAACCCGCCGCAAAGAAAATGTTTGCCGTCGACAAAGTGATTCCGATATCATCACTCTCATCGACAAAGTGGTCAAATTTGAAGGGAAAATAGGAGACCAAATAGCAATCACAAATGTCGGCCTCGACCCAACCAGAAAAGCAGGAGTGTGATGAAGATGATGATTATGGGGTCCCTCGATCTTTCATAGTCCCTGATGATTCCGACACTACCAAATCAATGGTCGAAGAATTGGAGCAAATCACACTAATCGATCATCTGCCCGAACGAAAGGTATACCTTGGCACGATATTAAACCCGAGCTCAAGAAAAAACTTATTCAATTTCTTACAGCTAACATGGATTATTTCGCTTGGTCCCACCTTGACATGATATGGATCCCACCGGAATCACCACTCACAGACTAAGCTTAGATCCAAATTTCCATCCGCTGAAGCAAAAAAGAAGACCCCAGTCCGAGGTCAAACATGCTTTCATCAAAGACGAGGTAACCAAGCTTCTTAAAATAGGGTTCATCCGTAAAGTAAAATATCCCGAATGGTTAGCAAACGTAGTAGTAGTCCCTATAAAAGGAAACAAACTTAGAATGTATGTAGATTACCAGGATCTAAATAAAGCATTCCCCAAGGATTTGTTTCCTTTGCCTAATATCGATTACATGATCGATGCCACGGCCGACCACGAGATTCTCAGTTTTCTCGATGCCTATTCCTGGTACAACCAAATACAAATAAACCCGGATGATCAAGAAAAGACCTCATTCTTCACTAAGTATGGTACCTACTGCTACAATGCAATTCCATTTGGATTAAAAAACGCTGGTGCCACTTACCAACGCCTAGTAAATCGGATTTTTGAAGAACAAATAGGAAAACATATGGAAGTTTACCAGGATGACATGTTAGTTAAGCCCCTACGAGCAGAGGACCATTTAAAGCACTTACAGGAAATTCTGAGTATATTGAAGAAGTATAACATGAAGCTAAACCCGGGAAAATGTGCATTCGGGGTCGGATCAGGCAAATTTCTCAGGTTCATGGTATCTAACCAAGGAATCGAGATTAATCCCGACAAGATCAAAGCTATCAATGGAATCACGGTGGTAGACAGCGAAAAGGTCATGCAGAGGTTGACCGGGCGCATGGCCACCCTGGGGCGATTCATCTCGAGGTCCTCCGACAAAAGGCCACCAATATTTCTCATTGTTAAAGAAGAAAAACAATTTCACATGGACCTCGGAATGCCAACAGGCCTTGGAGGAGCTTAAACGTTACTTATCGAGCCCGCCTATGCTTCACACACCAAGGGAAGATGAACAACTTTACTTATATTTGGCAGTATCGGAGGTAGCGGTAAGTGGGCTCCTAGTTCGGAAAGAACGAGGTATGGAATTTCCCATTTATTATGTCAGCCGGACCTTAGGTGCAGCCGAAACTTGATATTCCCACCTAGCAAAATTGGCACTCGCTTTGATAAGCGCCCCTAGAAAACTAAAACCATACTTTCAATGTCACCCCATATGTGTTGTAACAACTTATCCATTTCGAAAAGTTTTGCATAAACCCGAGCTTTCGGGATGGTTGGCCAAATGGGCCATAGAAATCAGTAGGTATGATATAGAATATCGACCCCGAACAATAATTAAGTCTCAAATTTTGGCAGCCTTCGTAGCTGATTTCACACCAGCCCTAGTAACCGAGGTCCAAAGAGAACTATTGATAAATTCGGGTACGAACTCCGAAATATGGACCCTCTTTACGTACGGTGTTTTGAACGCGAAAGGGTCCGAGCTCGGCATCGTACTAAAACCACCGACAGGCAATGTGATTAGACAATCTATTAAAACTATGAAATTGACTAACAATAAGGCCGAATATGAGGCCATGATTGTAGGTCTCGAACAAGCCAAAGGCTTGGGAGCGGAGGTAATCGAGGCCAAATGTGACTCCCTTCTCATAGTGAATCAGGTTAACGGAATCTTTAAAGTCAGAGAAGACCGAATGCAAAGATACCTAGATAAGTTACAAGTGACTATGCACCGATTTAAGGAGTGGACTTTGCAACATGTAACTCGAGATCAGAATAATGAGGCCGATGCTCTCGCAAACTTAGGGTCATCAATCGAGGACAACAAGCTCGATTCAGGGGCAGTTGTGCAACTAAAGAGATTACTAGTCGAAGAAGGTCACACCGAGATAAATTCCACAAGCTTGACCTGGGATTGGAGAAATAAGTACATAGAATATTTGATGACCAGAAAACATCCCTCATATCGGAAAGAATATAGGGCCCTACGCACGAAGGCAACACGATTCACTTTGACCGAAGATGGAACCTTGTTTAGAAGAATGCTCAATGGTCCGTTAGCGATATGTCTGGGACCGACAGACACCGAGTACGCTCTAAGGGAAGTTCACGAAGGCACATACAGAAATCACTCTAGTGCTGAATCATTGGTTCAAAAGGTAACCAGAGTCGGCTATTACTGGATCGACATGGAAAAAGATGCGAAAGAGTTTGTCCGAAAATGTGACAAATGTCAAAAACACGTGGCAATGATTCACCAACCCGAGGAACTGCTCCACCGGATGGCCATTTATGAAATGGGGAATGGACATCGTCGGCCCCCTTCCATTGGCACCAGGTAAAGCTCAATTTGTTTTTTTTATGACAGACTATTTGTCTAAGTGGGTGGAAGCACATGCTTTCAAGAAAGTTAGCGAGAAGGAAGTCATCGACTGCATTTGGGATCACATCATATGTCGATTCGGGATGCCATCCGAGATTCTTTGTGATAAGGAGAAACAATTCATCGGCAGCAAAGTAACCAAATTTCTCGAAGATCATAAGATCAAAAGAATCTTATCAACACTTTATTATCCTAGCGGGAACGGGCAAGCCAAATCAACCAACAAAACCATCATCCAAAATCTTAAGAAGAGGTTAACCAATGCCAAAGGAAAGTGGAAGGAAATTCTACCCGAAGTTCTTAGGGCATATCGCACAACCTCGAAATCCAGTACCGGGGCTACCCCATTCTCATTAGTTTATGGCGCCAAAGCTCTAATATCGGTTGAAGTCGGAGAGCCGAGTATCTGGTTCCGATATGCAACAAAAGAATCAAATAACAAGGTCATGAATACGAACCTAGAACTATTGGGCAAAAGGCGTGAAACCGCCCTCATCCGATTAGCTGCCCAAAAGCAACGAATCGAGAGATACTACAATCGAAGAACTAATCTTCGATATTTTAATGTCGGTGACTTAGTGCTAAGAAAAGTCACCCTCAACACCCGAATTGGGAAGGACCGTACCAAATTCTCGAGGTCGCCGGAAAAGGGGTCTTACAAGCTCGGAACAATGAATGGGAAACAACTACCGATCAATCGGAACATATCTCGCCTAAAACGATACTAATGCTAAGGTACGCTCTTTTTTCATTCCTTTTCTATTTTTAGATTAACATATGCACGTGGTCTATGAGAAATAATGACGGACTTTTTAGCAAACGGCACGAAGACCTTAGGTGTGAAAGCACGTGTTGCACTCTTTTTTCTTCAGACCGAGTTTTGTCCCAAATGGGTTTTTTTGTCAAGGTTTTTAACGAGGCAATGATGAATTGTGCTAACTTAGAATCAAGCCCGATTACAAATCGGCATCGGAGATCCATTCAACATTATCCGAGGTTCCTTTGCAATCAACCTCGAATACTGGGGGGCTACCCTTGGATATGTGTTTTCTTCGATTATCAACTGTAGAAAGGAAACTACTTCATAAAGGAAAGATCTTAATGAATAGGATTTATTGTAAGGGTCAAATGGTCAAATGAAACCATGCCCATATAGATTGCTCAAACCCTGTTTCGATCGAGAATAAAGAGAAATATGCCCCTTACAAACATCTTATGCTTTAAAATTAGCAGAAATTCTTTTATCTTCCTTCTTTGCAAAGAGCTTCGTACTTCTGAATATAAACAAGCCTAATGGCAATATTAACCGGAATACGAACAATCTCTCCCTCGCTCGGGGACTACCATCTGACTCAAACAACCTAAGTCATCGGGCCATGGGAACAAAAGACCTAACAGGTAGCGCCCCGATTTCTAAAAGTAACGGCTACCCTACTCGGGAACTATTATCTCGAGCAAGTCCCGATAAAACGGGAGAACAAGCCAAATAGGTAACTCTCGAACTAAAAGGCTTCGGCCAATTTAACACGCCTCGGAGACGTCTGAAATCCGTAACAAAAATTGGCTTCCGAAAAATAAAAATATTTCACAACCGATTCTAAAGGCTACCCTCGGCAAAATCTAAAATAAAGTCAAGATTTGTTCGAACCCTCGAACACAACCTTATTATTTCGTGCAAAGGAACTTTCAACCTTTGTAAGTATAAATAAAGAAAAGGAAAAATACGAGAGCTGAAAGGGAAAGAAAAACCATATATTTTACAAAGGCCAAATCGGCCTAAATTTACAACGGCCAAAAAACGGCCTCAGAAAACATACAAAAGAAAAACAAGAAACCTAATGTTCTAACTGGCTTGGTCTTCATCGGAGGTTGCATGCTCGGGATCTTCTTTGTCTTTAGATTCGCTCGAGCTGTCGGAGTCTTCCTTATGGAAGGCCAACCTTCGGGCCCTGTTTTCCTCCGCTTTGGCATTTTTAATTTCGGGTACAATATCGAAGCCTTGGGCACTGAACCCCTCGAGAGCTTCCCTTAGAGCTTGCCATTTCGCATGTTAGACCATGCCTTTGGCCTTGGGCTGTTGACCTTGACATCAGCCCTAAACTTGGCCACTTTAGCATCAGCTCTTTTGTTAGCCTCGGCCATCTCGGATCTGGCCACTTTGAGTTCATCGGCGAAGCTTGCCTTATCAGAAGTGGCCAAATCCAACCGATGCTGAAGCTCCTTGATATTATCGACCTGCACCGAGGTTTTCTCTTTTGCAGCTTAGAGCTGGGTCTCAGCCGACTCCAGTTGAGCTTGGACGATCTTCTTTTTCGAGGCTAGAATGTCCATGTTCTTTTTACATTCTACCGCCTTGGCATGTATCGCATCCATCTGCGTTTGGAGTCATCTGATTTGTTCAAACCTCTGTCGAGCCTGTAGAATCGGATCATTAGTAGTTATCTCCAATTCATCTTCACTATCATGAAGCACTCAAAAATACCTGGTCAGCCATCTCGGCATGCTCATCCCGAGCCGTTGCCAATTCTGCCCGAAGCTTCTCACTGAGAAGTTTGTAGGTATCACTCTTCTCAGTGAGGTTTCGAACCTCATCCTCTTGCTCCTCTCGATTCGGAGGAAAGCCTCGTGATGCAACACCGAAGCCTGCAAACAAGAAAGAAGATGTTAGAATTATCTACAACTCTAAGTATGAAAGAAACAATAGAGATACCCTCGAAGTTACCCGATTCAGAGCATGTTGGGCCTCGTTGAAAAGGCAAGCGGCCCTTACCGTGTTCATCATGGCCTGATCCTCTTCGGTCACCAAGGACCTAAGGCAACTAGCAATCCCCACGGGGAGAGAGAAAACTCGGGCATCTTCCGGGATGGAGAGCACTATTATCCGCCTATGATCGAGATTAGTACTCGGGGCTGGGAATCGGTCCACTAGCTTCAGGCTCGATAAAGACCCGATAATTCCCGACTATGATGTTTTCTTCGGTACCGGTAATCCACTGAACCTGATAATATCCTCTGAGGCAGCGGACTCGAGCCCATCTAGAAAGCCATGGATATCAGTCGGCCCCTGAATACCCTCGTAAGATCGACTTTCCAACATGTTAGCCTCACGGATCATAGCATCCAAAATTTGAGGGGACCCAGTAATGTCGACTATCCCGAGATCGTCCCTCGATATATCTTCTGCTTCCCGGGAAGCATTTCCCCTGGTCTCTCCTTCGACCATCTCAGCTCGAGACTCAACTTTTCCCTGTACAGGAATTATGGCTAGAGCTCCGATTCAGAGAATTGTTGTATCACAACATTAGCCCGCACAGAGGACACTTCCTCTTCTCCTTCTTCAGGCTCATCCCTTAATCGGCGGATAAGGTCCGAAGGCGTAATACCAGAGCCCCCGTTGGGCTTGCGAATTTTCTTCGTCGGATTTTTCTTTTTCGAGACCGGGGAACTTGAAGCCCCTTTTATTTTCTTCTCTTTAACCTGCTTCAGAGTAGGGACTTCTTCGTCACTAGATGGGGGCCTCATAATGACGTCATTCCCAAGACCTACAAAGGAAAACAAGGGAGTAAGCAAGAGAAGAAGATCAAACAACAACCGTTCTAAGAAAGAAATTTTCCATGACTGCGGGCCTCCCATCGACCCTTTGATAATTCCATCCAAGCACGCTCGGAGTACGGTCTCTGCAGCACCAGACCTTCGGCCCATTGCTTAAGTTTCGGAATCGGTTCTGGCATTCGGGCCATAGCGGTAACAAGCATAGAAAAAGTGGATCAAGAAAATGAAAAGCAGAGCTAAAAAATTAAACGTTAAAAGGGAAATTGTACTCACTATTCATGTACCATTTTTCAGGAAATAACATGTCATCAGCAAGGATCAGGTCTGTAGTTCTGATTCGAACAAATCGGACCATCCAACCTCGACCACGAGTCTCATCTATGCTCGTGAACGAGGCTTTGGTGGCTCGGCGAGCAAGCTTGATTAGCCCTCCTCGATATAGCCAGGGACTGTAAAGGCGCATAAGGTGATCGAGGATGAAAAGACATCACTCGATTTTGCTTGAGAAGAATCAGAGGAGAATCACTATTCTCCAAAAAGAAGGGTGGATCTGGTCGAGAGTCACACCGTATCTCTTGCAAAAGGCGACGATGAAAAGGTCTAATGGACCCGACGTGAAAGGAAAAGTATAAAAACTTAAGAACCCCTCCACGTGGATAGTAATCGATTCTTCAGGCGATGGTACTACCACGTACTTTTCGCCCTAGTTGCATTCCTTTTTTCACTTTGTCGAGGATTTTCTCGGTTATTATGCACTGAAACCTCGAGATCGGCTCATATCGACCAGGTACCGAAGAGGGTTTTCAACTTTAAAGTCAATGACGGTTGAGCACCCTACCATAACGAATACTTCAGGGTGAGGCTCCGCCACATCCTCGCCGCCGACGGGTTGTGATGAAGAAGCGGACTTTTTTTGTGGCACTGTTTTGGATGCTTTCGCCATTGATGAACAAAGGGCAAGAAAATTAGGGTTGTATGTGATGTGAAAATTATGAAGCAAAGGGATTTGCTGAAGAAGATGCAATAGTAGAGAAGATGTTTTTGAGTGAAAAGTTTGAATGAGCATGAAAGTTTGAATACTTATAGCCTGGTAATGACGGTTCAGAACTGGTAGTGTCCGACTAACGACTGACAGGTATTTAATGCCTTGAAAACTAGACCAACGGGTAATTGGGCTCGTCGCTGATGTCGTCACCCATCGAGTCGGAGTTCGAAAATTCATATCGTTTCTCATCATATTCTTTTTGAGAAACGAGAGGACTATTTGTATACGGTCAAAATCGAGTTTGCCCTTTGTAGGACTAATCGAAATTGAGAAATAATAGACCAAGGCTCGGCCTCATGTAGAATCAAGACGTAATGTGAAGATGGGTCGCCGAGCTCGAGATCCAGAGATCAATCAAGATTGAGATCGAGCAAGATCGAGACCGGTCACGATCGAGGTCGGCCAGAATCGAGATCGAGCAAGTTAGAGACCGATCAAGATCGAGATCGGCTAAAATTGAGAAGAGCTTATCGAGCCAAAAAATAGAAACCCGGAATATCCACGATTGGGCGATAATATCGGCGGAAATCACGGCGCATATCATGGAGGGGCCAATTAATTAGTTTATCATGGGATTCCTTACTGTAATTATAAATTATATTAAGAATAAGACTTTCCCTACTATATAAAGGGGGGGTCTGATTATTTGTAAGAGAGTGGAATTTAGATTCATAGAACACAAAGCAATATACTGCCTTTTTCTTCTGGTTTTGATATTTAGTTACTTTGTTCTCGTAGCAGTTACTCTCTATTCAGCTGGTGGGTGATCAAACTCGAGGGCCTAGGCTAATTAACTCATTCGGTTTGCATTTATTTTCTTTTACAATTAATCTTGATATTCATTTATATATTTTCTCAATTTGTACCAAGTCATACTACGTATCCTTAGAACCACATACAAATTCAATTGTTATCTATTCTTTTGGGTAAACACCATCCATGGAAGCAGCCAAGTGAAAGAAGAGGAGACAAAGATGCAAGGAAGAGAGAAAAAAAGAGAAAGAACCTCTTTTAGTGAGAAGTAGAGAGAGAGAAAAAGAAAGAGAAGAAGAGAGAGTGTGATAGTGAGAGAAATAGTGAGTGTGATACTATACTAAACCTTTATAACCAGCCTTAACAAGACACCTCCCAATCGGATTCGGATATCAATGCCATATGTCCAGGAAACTTTTTAAAGGTTAGGATCGACTTTAGTTATCCATAAAATTTTTAATGGTAAAAAGGATATGAAATAAATAAAGAGCACAAAACTATGAACATTTGAAAGTACTGTTTTACTTCTTCTTCTTCTTCCTTCTCTTTCTTCTTTTAATATGCTATAACCAACAGATAATTTAGTTAAGCAAAATCATCTTCTTCTCTTTTTAAATCAAACCTCTTTTAATATCGTATTTTTGTATTACATTTGAAAAGCTACAAAGACAAGAAAGCCGGATCAACTCATTTCCTGTTATATTTCTAATTATCACAATAATACATTTATTTATTATTTCTTAAAAATTTTGATTTTGAGTATTCTTTTGTTTCGTTTTTAGAATATATTATATATGCATTGTTGTATTTATTAGTGATTATTATATTTCTTATTGTAAAGTTAATATGTTCATATTATACAACTTGTAACCACCATTTGTTTAATTACCTTTTAACTTGATTATAGCTTATTAAAATGAAAAGAGAACAAAGTCATACAAAAGTTCGAGTTCAGCAACAATTGTTTCTCTTTATTTATATTTTTAAACCATTAAGAGAAATTAAAGTTAAGATTCATCCTAGCATTTGAATGATACTCTGAACACGTGGCATTGATTAACAATAGTATTGATATCTACTGGAGCTTTTTTCATTGGAGCAAATCCTCACCCCCCAATTGTCATAGGGGTGATTTATATGTCACTCGAATTCTGCCCGACATTCACTACCGTGCGACAGTCAAGTCCAGCCTTGACTTCATCCCTTCCAACACCTAGAATTATTTTAGGACATTTGTGATTTAGAATAAATTTAGGCAATAAGAAAAGTAAAGGCACACATGAAATTTACAGGAATCTCTTCCCAACTCGTATTAATATGTGAATACAAGAATACAATAAAGTCAACCCTATGGCCAAGAATAAAGAACACCCTAGTTCCCTACCCCAAAATGATTTTTCCACCCTTAGGAATTACTTAGACGTTTTTGGCTTAAAAAATTACCACAAGACTAAGTTCTGTCCATTTGGGACAACCTTATGTACTTATTTATAGTGCAGGCTACCTAATTACACTTGGTAGCATTTTAGACAATCAATTGACAAGCCCCAACTGATGAGCAAACATAGGGAACATGCTAAAAACGTGTATCACTAAGCCACACAATCAACCATGATAAAAAACGCGCATCCACTTAGCCTCATGATCAGTCATGCTTGGATGTGGCACTTGTAACCGCTCAACTGCCCTGTCATGTGCTCGTTTTTGGCTAGCTACTGCATGCCCAAGGTTGGCATTGCGCCTAGCCTTGCTCTTTGACACTGCTCCGCCCCAATGTCATGACCACACCTTGTCGCCTATTGACTTGGCCGCACACGCCCATTGCCACAGTTGCCCGCCTATGTCAAGTCACCCTCAACTTGATCAAATTTTCCCACGCTAATTTCATTGCTTGTATTGCCTTGCCTTGCCATGTTTTGGCCCCTGCTTTGACATGTCTTTGCTTTGCCGTCGTTATGCCAAACCGCACGTCCATGTAAAATGCGTATTGCCTCCGTCAAGGTGCGTTTGCCAACCTCGCATAGTCTGTCATGCCGAGCTATTCGTCATGATGTTGCCCCATTTTTCATATTGTGTGCCAAGTCCATGATGAAAATTCTTGTCACAATCCAGCCGCGGAACTTTGTCAAGTGGCTAACAACCACCCCGCGGTTTGAGTGCTTTAATGGGAGGGCAATTGTGGGTCCTATTAACCCTTTTTGTTTTTGGTTTACATATAAGTTGGTTTATAATTACTATTTCTTTCCTTAAATCTATTAAATCTACCGTTATTGTGTGGGAGACTTCTATATACCATTTCACTATAAATTCTAGTGATAAACCTCTCTTAATGATTAGTTGTATTAAAGGATAAACAAAAACATTTTATTTTTCTTAAATTGTTATTTTTAAAAAGTGGAAAATGATAGGCAGCCAAAGAATATGAGACAACGAATCAATAATTGCATGTAAGATCCACTAATCTTTACATAGGAGTGTTAAATCACGATTTGACTATTTCTGCGAGAATCAATTTTTACATGGGCGTATGCAGAATGTTTTGTAAGCGGTGTCACATTTAAAAAATAAATAAATAAACAAATCACTGTAACGATACGCATAAAATAATACAAATTAGAATTTTATTAAAAAATGAATTCAAGTATATTACTACAAAGTAGTGTCATTTCTTGTTATTTAATAAGATATATTTTGCACATATTAATTTATATATATTTAGTGAACTTTTCCGACGAAGATGACACCGTTTCTGTAACGACCCGATCGGTCATTTTTTTTTTCTAGAACTCCATTCCCCTAAATAAGATTTTTCGTACATGCTTTACTTTTTTATGACTTGCGGGAATGGTTAGTTTGGGATTTGGAAGGGTTCGGGTTGAAATTCTAATACTTGGTTCCTTAAGGTTGGCTTAAAAGGCCAAGTTTGACTTCAGTCAAAATTTTGAGTAAACGACCTGAGAATCAGGATTTGACGGCTCCAATAGGTTTGTATGATAATTTCGGACTTGTTTGGATCGGATTTTGGATGACCCGGAAGTGTTTCGGCGCCTAATAGTGAAAGTTTATTCTTGAAGGTTTTAAAAGTTCTTTAAATTTGGTTTGGAGCGGATTTTGGTGATATCGAGCTCCAAATGAAATTTTGAAATCGAAAATAGTTCTGTAATGTCATTTAAGACTTGCATGTAAAATTTGGTGTCATTCTGAGTACTTTAAGTACGTTTCGGAGCATTGGAAGTACGTTGAAGAACTTGAAGTTCTTAAGTTTGATTAAATTGGTTTTGGGTGCGATTCTTAGTTTTAATGTTGTTTCGTGCATTCCAAGAGTTCGAGCGAGTATATTTTATGATTCCAAACTTGATGGTATGTTCGGACGGGGCTCTGGGGGCCCTGAATGTCAATCGGACGAGGCTCGGACCAAGATGAGCATTTGGAGCACCAGCTGATGCACCAGATCTGTCAAAACCGCATCTGCGCTTGGTCAGCCACATGTGCGAGCTCGCAGGTGCGGGCCAAGCCTCGCAAAAGCGGCCAAAGGAGGGCAACTCAGGTTCCGCAGATCCGGCCTATCCTCCATAGAAGCGGGATCGCAGAAGCGGGAACCCGTCCGCAGAAGTGGTCCCAGCCGGCCCAGTGGATTCCGCAAAAGTGAGGGCGCAGGTGCGGCCCTATGACCGCAGGTGCAGAAACTGCTGGAGGCAGTGAGCCTCATTTATTACGGGTTAGGACCATTTTTATCATATGTTTCTTCCACTCTTGGGTGATTTGAGAGATTCTTAGGAGGGGAGTTCAACATAGCTTTGTGAGGTAAGTAATTTCTTCTAAATATGAGTTTAGTACATATATTATGGGTAGATGTCCACATGAAAATTGGTATAAATCATGGGTTGAGATGAAAAACCTAGGGTTTAATAAAAATAACTATGAAACTTAGTGAAATCATATATTATGTTCCTAAGGTTATGGATAACAACTTTTTTCAAATATTTCTGGAATTCGACCGTGTGGGCCCGGGGCTGAATTTTAAGAATATTACAATTTTGATTGGGTAATCACTTTAATAGTGGAGATATGAACTTTTGAGCGATAGAGTGATCGATTTATTTTATGTTTGGCTAGTTCCGAGTTGTTTGGCATCAAATTTGGATGGTTGGAGCGCATTCTTGAATTGGGAAGTAAGCTTTGAGACGAGGTAAGTCTCTTTTCTAACCTTGTAAGAGGGAACTTACCCCATAGGTGAACTTAATTAATATGTATTGTTATTTATCGGGGCTACGTACGTACGAAGTGATGAGAGTCCATACGTAGCCACTATTTTGGTTTATGTTCGCATTACACAATGCTTGTGGACACCGTTATTTGGTCATAATTTGTTAACTGTATCAAATGGAACTGATTTGAGGATTTTTAAGGATTTTAAAGCTCCAAGTCAAATTGTCTTTATTTTGAAAAGAACCAAGGAAGAGTTATGATTTATTGATAAATTTATATTTGATCTCGTCGCATGTATGATTCGCGAGCGGGGTAATAGATGTATCTATGGTTCGCACCGTTCGACCCTCGGCAGTGCATAGTTTACATTTTATGTTGGATCAGGACGAACATCCTCGATGGTATTCATGTGTGACAATAAAAACTGGAAGTCCCTTTCATAATCGGTATAAATTTCATTGTTTGTGTGATCATATGTTTTAAAGGAAGGAAGTGATTCAAGCTCTTAAGTATTTTTGAAGACTAGTTCAGTTATTTTTTGTTCTGAGTCTTATCGTTGTATATCATGCTTAATTAGAATTTCATATTATTATGTTATTGGCCCTAGTAAGTGTCGGAGTCGACCCCTCGTTACTACTTCTTCGAGGTTAGGCTAGATACTTACTGGGTACATATTATTTATGTACTCACGCTACACTTCTGTACTTAATTATACAGGATCTGAGGCAGGGCATCTGGTTACCTGTCTGGTGCACAGATTTGATCCCCATCTCGAGCCTTCACGGTGAGCTGTCTTCCGAGCCGCTTTGCAGCAACCGGAGTCTCCCTTATATTTTATTTTGTTTCTGTCTATTTCATTTCAGACAGTAGGCTAGTATTCTTTTGTATATTTTACTAGATTACCCATATACTTGTAACACTAGGTCTTGGTACAGACACTAGTAGACTTATGATTTTGGTTTTGTTTACACGGTTACGATTTGTACTCATTTGCTTCCATTTAATTATGTCACATTGGCAAATTTGTAAATCTCTTTAACAAATGAGGAAATGTTATCAACTTAGTATTTTATTTTAAAGGGAAACCATTAGTTTGATCAGTGTTGGCTTGCCTAACAATGGTGTTGGGTGCCATCACGGCCTAAGATGGAATTGGGTCGTGACAACATGGTAACAAAGCCCTAGGTTCACGTAGGTCTTACAAGTTATGAACAGAACTAGTAGAGTCTTTCGGATCGGTGCGGGGACGTCCGTACTTATATTCCAGAAGCTATAGGGTGTTAGGAAATTACTATTTATTCATCTTCTATCATGCAGTTGGTGGTATACTAAAACCCTATCTCTCATTCTTTCACAGATGGTGAAAACGCGTAAGGCGGACATTCCAGACCCAGGAGGAGCTGCCCCTCCCCCCCGGTTGCTAGAGGCCGAGGCAGAGGCCGGGGGAGGGCACCGGCCCGAGGTAGGGGACGAGGGTGTCCTAGAGCTTCCCCGGTAGCACCACCAGAGGATCCAGTAGAGGATCCCATCATTGAGGAGTAGGGCGAGGTGCCTGCTACAGAGCCAATTCCGGTAGATTTCATGTCAGCACTAGGTTTTCAGGAGGTCATGGGCCGTATGTTGCGGTTCATGGACACTATGACTCAGGCTGGTTTATTTCCAGCAGACCCAACCACATCTCAGGTGGGAAGGGGAGCACAGACCCCTACTGCTCAGGCTCCTAGGCATGCAGCTGCCGTATATCAGACCCGGGTACACTACCCATAGGCGGAGCCCAGCCAGTGGCAGCAGCCATGACTGAGCCCAGACTAGCTGCGGCCGGCGAGCCACAGAAGCTATTGGATAGATGAACTAGGCTACACCCTCCTATCTTTGGAGGTGAGCGACATGAGGATCCTCAGGATTTCATTGATTTGTGCAGGGACAGACTGCACAACATAAGGATATTGGAGTCCCATGGCGTGGACTTTACTACTTTCGAGTTGGAGGGCAGGGCCCAAAAATTGTGACAGTCTTATCTCCTTGGCCGACCAGTAGGTTCTCCTCCCATGACTTGGGACTAGTTCACGCAAACCCTTTTGGATAGGTATATTCCACCCTCTCAAAGGGAAGAGCTACGATTTCAGTTTGAGCAGCTCCAACAGGGTCAGATGTCAGTGACCGATTATGAGGCGAGATTCTCTGAGTTGTCTCGCCATGCACTTATGATACTTCCTACTGAGGTAAAGAGAGTACGAAGGTTCGTTGCGGGGTTGCACTCAGGTATTCAGGCCACTATGGCCCGGGATGTTGAGATAGGGACTTCTTACCAACTAGTTGTGGAGATAGCTCGGAGGATTGAGGGTTATAGTCAATGGGGCCAAGAGCAGATTCCGCGGGACAAGTGGTTCTATTATTCTAGAGTTTTCAGTGGTGCGCCATCTGGGGGCAGGGGTTAGTTTGGGAGAGGCCATCCTAGCCGGCCCACATATCCAGCATCGCCGCCTCCTCAGGGTGCTCTAGTACGACCTTACTTCAGCGCCATGCCAAAGAGTTTCTATCGCCCACCAGCTATCCAGGGTTCCTCCAGTGGGTATTCAGGCCATTAGGGTCAAACGACATATCAGCAGTCCACTGTACCGAGAGGTTGTTTCGAGTGCAGGCATTGCATACATGCACGGAGGTTCTGCCCCAGGCTTCAGGGCAAGGCAGTGAAACAGGGTTCTCAGCCTATGATTATAGCACCAGTAGCCACACCAGCCGTCCGTCCATCTAGAGGCATAGGACAGATGGGTAGGGGACGTCCTAGAGGTGGAGGCCAGGCAGGTAAAGGCCAGTCAGGTGGTGCTCTAGCTAGATTCTATGCTTTTCCGGCCAGACCAGATGCAATGGCCTCAGATGTCATGATCACATGTATTATTTCTGTCTGCGGTTGGGATGCTTTGGTATTATTTTATAAAAGGTCTACCTATTCATATGTGTTGTCTCTATTTTATAATTTCCTGGATTTCCCTCATGAGTCCTTGGGTACTCCCATTTATCTGTCCACTCCAGTGGGCAATTCTGTTATTGTGGATCAGATCTATCAGTCCTGTGTTATCGCATTTTGTGGTAATGAGACTAGAGCGTATCTTCTGTTGCTTGATATGACCGACTTTGAGGTCATCCTGGGCATGGACTGATTATCTCCACATCATGTCATCCTTCATTGCCATGCCAAGACTGTTACCTTGGCGATGCCAGAGTTGCCTCGATTGGAGTGGAAGGATTCATCTGTCAGCACACCTAGTCAGATCATCTCTTTTATA
>AWOL01S0006604.1:36290-50499 GCA_000715115.1 Nicotiana otophora | reverse complement strand
GGGGGGGGGGGGGGAGCACAGACCCCTATTACCCAGGCTCCGGGGCATGCAACTGCAGTATATCAGACTACGGGTACACTACCTGTGGGCGGAGCCCATCCAGTTGCAGCGGTTATACCTGAGCCTAGACCAGTTGCGGACGGCAATCTGCAGAAGCTATTGGACAGATGAACTAGGCTACACCCTCCTATCTTCGGGGTCAAGCGGCATGAGGATCCACAGGACTTCGTTGATCGGTGCAGGAACAGACTGCACAACATGAGGATATTGGAGTCTCATGGGGTGGATTTCACTACTTTCCAACTGGAGGG
This sequence comes from Nicotiana otophora, assembly GCA_000715115.1. Classification (NCBI taxonomy): domain Eukaryota; kingdom Viridiplantae; phylum Streptophyta; class Magnoliopsida; order Solanales; family Solanaceae; genus Nicotiana; species Nicotiana otophora. The sequence goes on along the minus strand of AWOL01S0006604.1, from coordinate 50,188 downwards.
CAGGGCCCGTAGATGGTAGCAGTCTTATCTTTTTGGAAGACCACCAGGTTCTCCCCCCATGACTTGGGACCAGTTTACACAGCTTTTCTTGGACATGTATATTCCACCCTCTCATAGGGAAGAGTTGTGAGGTCAGTTCGAGCAACTCGAGCAGGGTCAGATGTTAGTGACCGATTATGAGGCGCGATTCTCTGAGTTGTCTCGCTACGTACATATGATACTTCTTACTGACGCACAGAGAGTGTGGAGATTTGTTGCGGGGTTGCACCCCGGTATTCGGGCTAGTATGACCTGGGTGGTTGAGATAGGTACTGATTATCAGCTAGTAGTGGTGATTGATCGGAGGATTGAGGGCTACCACCAGAGGGGTAGAGAGCAGATGCATCAGGACAAGAGGACCCGTTTCTCTGGAGAGTTTAGTGGTGCCCCGGCTAGGGGCAGAGGTCAGTTTGGGAGTGGTCAGCCTAGCAGGCCTAGATATCTAGCACCGCCACCTCCTTGGGGTGCTCCAGCACGACCCTATTTTAGTGTTATGCTAGAGCGTTCTTATCGCCCACCAGCTCATCAAGGTTCGTTAGTGCCTATTTCAGTGCCATGCCAGAGAGTTTATACCGCCCACCAGCCATCCAGGGTTCTTCTAGTGGGTATTCAGGCCATCAGGATCAGACTTCGGGGCAATAGTCAATGGTACCGAGAGGTTGTTACGAGTGTGAGGATCTGGGTCACATGAAGAGAACCTGTCCCAGGCTTCGGGGCAAGGCAATACAGCAGGGTCATCAGCCCATGATTGCAGCACCAACCGTCCGACCACCCAGAGTGAGAGACAAGAGGGTAGGGGCCATCCTAGAAGTGGAGTCCAGGCAGGGGGAGGTCAGCCAGTTATTGTTCAGCCAGGTGGAGGCCAGCCAGCCGACGCTCCAGATTCTATGCTTTTCCAGCCAAACCAGATGTAGTGGCCTCAGATGCCGTGATCACATGTATTATTTCTGTCTGCGGTGGAGATGCTTCGGTATTAGTTGATCCAGGGTCTACCTATTCATATGTATCATCTCTGTTTGCTCATTTCCTGGATATTCCTTGTGAGTCCTTGAGTACTCATGTTTATGTGTCCACTCATGTGGGCGATTCCGTGGTTGTGGATCGAATCTATCGGTCCTGTGTGGTCGCATTCTATGGTTACGAGACTAGAGCGAACCTTTTGTTACTTGGTATGACTGACTTTGAGGTCATCCTCGGATGGACTGGTTATCCCCATATCACGTCGTCCTTGATTTCCATGCCAATACTGTTACCTAAGTAATGCCAGAGTTGCCTAGATTGGAGTGGAAGGGTTCATCTGTTAGTACATCTAGTCAGATTATCTCTTTTCTGAAGGCTTGACATATGGTCAAGAAGGGTTGTTTGGCTTATCTAGCCTATGTACGGGATATCGCCACAGAGTCTCCGATGATTGATTCAATCCCTGTAGTTCGGGAGTTCGTCGATGTGTTTCCTTCTGACCTTCCAGGCATGCCACTAGATTGTGATATTTATTTCTGTATTGAATTGGCTCCAGGAACGTAGCCTATATTCATCTCACATTATCGTATGGATCCGAAAGAATTGAAGAATTGAAGGAACAACTTGAGAAGTTGATAGCGAAGGGGTTCGTCGGGAAGAGTGTATCACCTTGGGGTGCACCAGTATTATTTGTGAAGAAGAAGGATGGACTATGCGGATGTGCATTGACTATCGCCAGTTGAACAAAGTCACCATTAAGAACAAGTACCCGTTGCCGCGTATTGATGATTTGTTTGACCAGTTGCAGGGTGCTAGGGTGTTTTTTAAGATCGACTTGAGATCGAGATACCATCAGTTGAAGATTCGGGACTCGGATGTTCCGAAGACTACCTTTTGTACTAGATATGGCCATTATGAGTTTCTAGTGATGTCCTTCGGCCTGACTAATGCCCCAGCAACATTTATGAATTTGATGAACAGGGTGTTCAGGCCTTATATCGATTCCGTTGTTATTGTCTTCATTGATGACATCTTGATTTACTCACGTAGCATGGAGGAGCATGGGCAACATTTGAGAGTGGTGCTTCAAACCTTGAGGGAATAGAAGCTATATGCTAAGTTCCTCAAATGTAAGTTTTGGTTAGAGTCGGTGGCATTCTTGGGGCATGTGGCATCCGATGAGGGTATTAAGGTGGATCCCAAGAAGATTGAGGCGGTTCAGAGTTGGCCTCGTCCTACTTCGGCGACTGAGATTAGGAGTTTATTGGGGCTAGCAGGTTATTATCGCCGATTTGTGGAGGGCTTTTCATCCATTGTAGCACCTTTGACTAGATTGACCCAGAAGGATGCTCCATTTTGTTGGACCTATGTTTGTGAGGCGAGCTTTCAGAAGCTCAAGATAACTTTGACTACAACACCAGTTCTAGTGTTGCCTTCCGGTTTGGGGATTTATACTGTGTATTGCGACGCTTCACTTGTTAGCTTGAGTTGTGTATTAATGCAGGAGGGGCGAGTTATTGCATATGCTTCACGTCAGTTGAAGCCCTATGAGAAGAATTATCCCGTGCACGATTTGGAGTTGGCCGCGATTGTTCACGCTCTTAAGATCTGGAGGCATTATCTATATGGGATGCCTTGTGAGGTTTGCACTGATCACCGCAGTTTGTAACACTTGTTCAAGCAAAGGGATCTCAATTTGAGGCAGCGCAGATAGCTTTAGTTACTGAAGGACTATGACATCACTATTCTTTATCATCCGGGCAAGGCAAATGTAGTTGTGGATGCCTTGAGCAGGAAGGCAGAGAGCATGGGTAGCTTGGCATTCATTTCAGCAGAGGAGAGGCCACTAGCTTTGGACATTTAGTCCTTGGCCAACAGACTTCTGAGGTTGGATATTTCAGAGCCCAACCGAGTTCTTGCATGTGTTGTTGCCCAGTCTTCACTATTGAAGCAGATCAAGGCTCGACAATTTGATGATTCGCACTTGGAAGTTCTCAGGGAGACGGTACTACATGGTGTTGCCAAGGAGGTTTCTATTGGCGAGGATGGTGGCTTGTGACTCCAGGGTCGTCTATGTGTTACTAATGTCGATGGATTGAGGGAGAGGATCCTAGAGGAGGCACATATTTCTCTATATTCCATTCATCCAGGTGCTATGAAGATGTATCGGGACCTGAGACAACATTATTGGTGGCGGTGGATGAAGAAAAACATAGTTGAGTATGTAGCTAGGTGCCTAAATTGCCAGCAGGTTAAGTATGAGAACCAGAGGCCAGGTGGCTTACTCCAGCATATGACTATACCGGAGTGGAAATGGGAACGCATTACTATGGACTTCGTAGTTGGGTTGCCGCGGACCTTGCAGAAGTTCGATGCAGTTTGGGTCATGTTGACAGGTTGACCAAGTCAGCACACTTCATTCAAGTTGAAATTACTTATACTTCAGAGAGGTTAGCCCATATTTATATTCGGGAGATAGTTCGGTTGCACGGTGTGCCTATTTCCATCATATCAGACAGAGGCCCCCAGTTCACTTCGCATTTTTGGCAAGCCGTACAGAGTGAGTTGGGGACACGTGTAGAGCTCAGCACTGCGTTTCATCCACAGACCGACGGGCAGTCAGAGCGGACAGTCCAGATCTTCGAGGACATGCTCAGAGCATGTGTGATTGACTTTCGGGGACAGTGGGATCAGTTCTTGCCTTTGGCCAAGTTTGCATACAACAACAGTTATCAGTCCAACATCGAGATGGCTCCATTTGAGGCTTTATATGGTCGGCGATGTCGTTCTCCTATCGGGTGGTTTGAGCCCGGCGAGGCTAAGTTATATGGTACTGATTTGGTGAAGGATGCCTTGGAAAAGGTAAAGTTGATTCAGGACCGACTTCGCACAGCACATTCTAGACAGAAGAGTTACGTGGATCAGAAGGTGTGTGATGTATCATTTATAGTAGGCGAGAAAGTTCTCTTGAAAGTCTCACCGATGAAGGGCATTATGAGATTCGGGAAGAAGGGAAAGTTGAGCCCAAGGTTTATAGGCCCATTTGAGGTGTTGGGGAGGGTTGAGGAGGTTGATTATGAGCTTGCTTTACCTCCCAGCCTATCAGGGGCTCATTCGATTTTTCACGTGTCTATGCTCCGGAAGTATCACACCGACTTGTCACATATGTTAGACTTCAAACTATTCAGCTAGATAAGAGCTTGGGTTATGGGGGGTAGCCATTTGCCATTATTGCTAGACAAGATTGCCAGTTGAGATCCAAAAGGATTTCCACGGTAAAGGTCCGGTAGAGGGGCCAACCAGTCGAGGAGGCGACCTGGGAGTCCGAGGAGGACATGCGGAGAAGATATCCACATTTATTCAGCACTTCAGGTATGATTCTAAACCCGTTCGAGGACGAACATTTTTTTAAGAGGTGAAGAATGTAACGACCCGACCGGTCGTTTTTCTTTCTAAAACCCCGTTTCCCTAAATAAGATTTCTCGTACATGCTTTTATGTTTTTATGACTTGTGGGAATGGTTAGTTCGGGATTTGGAAGGGTTCAGGTTAAAATCGGAACACTTGGTTCCTTAAGGTTGGCTTAAAAGGTCAAGTTTGACTTTGGTCAACATTTTGAGTAAACAACCTCGGAATCAGGATTTGACGGTTCCAATAGGTTTGTATTATGATTTCGGACTTGGGCGTATGTTAGGATCGGGTTTTGGATGACACAGGAGCGTTTCAACGCCTAATAGTGAAAGTTGGTTCTTGAATGTTTTAAAAGTTGTTTAAATTTGATTCGGAGCGGGTTTTAGTGATATCGAGGTCTAAACAGAATTCCGAGACTGGGAATAGTTCCATAATGTCATTTAAGACTTGCATGTAAAATTTGGTGTCATTCCGAGTAGTTTAAGTACGTTTCGGCACATTGGAAGTGAGTTGAAGAACTTGAAGTTCTTAAGTTTGATTCAATTGGTTTTGGGGTGCGATTCTTAGTTTTAATGTTGTTTCGAGCGTTCCGAGAGTTCGAGCGAGTTTGTTTTATGATTCCAAACTATCTGGTATATTCGGGCGGTCCCCGAGTATCAATCGGACGATGCTCGGATCAAGATGAGAATTTGGAGCAGCAGCTGATGCACCAGATCTGTCAAAACAGCACCTGCGCTTAGTCAACCACAGGTGCGAGCTCGCTGGTGCGGGCCAAGCCTCGCAGAAGCAACCAAAGGAGGGCAGCCCAGGTTCCGCAGATGCGGCCCACCCTTCGCAGAAGCGGGAACGCAGAAGCGGGTACCTGTCCGCAGAAGCGGTCCCAGTCGGCCCAGTAGATTCCGCAGAAGTGGACCCTTGTCCGCAGAAGCGAGGGCGCAGGTGCGGCCCTATTACCGCAGGTGCGGAAACCACGGGAGGCAGTGAGCCTTATTTATTATGGGTTAGGACCATTTTTATCACATTTTGCTTTCACCCTTGGGCGATTTGAGGGCTTTTTAGGAGGGGATTTCGACCTAGCTTTGTGAGGTAAGTAATTTCTTCTAAAAATGAGTTTAGTACATATATTATGGGTAGCTTTCCACATGAAAATTGTTAGAAATCATGGGTTGAGATGAAAAACCTAGGTTTTAATAAAAATGAGATTTTACCGCGAAAATTGTTATGAAACTTAGTGAAAATCATATATTATGTTCCTAAGGTTATGGGTAACAACTTTCTTCAAATATTTTCGAAATCCGGGCGTGTGGGACCGGGGTGAATTAATGAACATTAATGAAATACTATAATATTAGTTTAATAACAAATAATTAAAATAAGTAGAGTCAATTATTTTTTTTCCATTTTCACTGTGTCATTTTTCTCGATTTGGTTAGTTATTCGGTTGTACTGTATAAGTAACATAATCAACTAATTATGTTTGCATGACGAAAAAGATTAACGTCAAATCTCTTAGGTATATATTTTCTATTATATGCCACACGAAAAACTATGAACATATAATACTTAAAAGTCTACAGATACATGTGCAAAAATAAGGATATAAAATCTAAAACCATAATTCAAGTTCATATGAAGTTAAAGCTTGCAAATATTTTTTACTAAACAAAACCGTGTCGCACTATCTGTCTTTTTATATCTATAGTTAAGAGCCTTTAATAAAAATACTACTTTCTTTTCGGTCCACAATAAATTAAATAACCTTTTAGCCTTTTTAATATAAAAAGGATTATGCAATCCACCTATAAAAAGTAAGATAATTACCAAGTTTCTATCCACTTTTCATTTATATCTATGCGACCCAAATAATTTACAAGACTACCCACGTTGCTCAACTATGCTATACAATATAGAGTATAAAAATATACAACTATATTGCAATAATATACTGTAATGGTATATAAATATATCAAAACGATATATTTTAATAACGGGCAGGATCGGATAATTATTTTGTAGTGGATAGGGTAATAGTAATTAATTGTGTTTCTATGGGTAATCATGTACATATCCCTACTTATTTTGTAGCCTATCTCCTATGCATTATAAACTAGTAAATTTGTTTGTGCTTCGCGCTATCCTATTAGCCTCGTTTAATTTACATTCTAACCATTTTCTAATTAGATAAAAATGACACTGTCACGATTCGAAATTCCCACCTTCGGGACAGTGATGGTGCCTAACATTTCACTTGCTAGGCAAGCCAATGTTATAATATAATTAGCCATTTTAACACAATTTTAAATTAGTCAATAACAAAGAAACAGATGCGGAAATAAAAGTCTGAAATAAAGTGAATACTCCATAATACTAGCAATGTCTGAATACCATCCCAGAACTGGTGTCACAAGTGTACGAGCTTCTAGAATAATACAAATAAGAGTCTGAATAACATAACGTTGCCTCAAAGAAAACACACACCAAAAATAAAGTAGAAGGGAATTTCAGAACTGCGGACGTTGTGCAGTTATACCTCAAGTATCCTCTGGGTAGTTGAAATCCGAGCAAGTTTACGGTACGCCGCTGGGACCAACTCCGTAATCTGCACAAAAAGTGCAGAGTGTAGTATAAGTACAACAAATCCCATGTACGCAATAATAGTAATAACAGCAATAATATAAATAAAATATATAACTCATTTCAACAGTTGAAACCAACTCGGCAGTCATAACCAATTATTATTTCATTCAATTTCCGTTGCGGCGTGCAACCCGCTCCAATAATATAATTCTTCAATAAATTTTCGTTGTGGCATGCAACCCGCTCCAACAATATAAACTTAAAATATAATACGTTGAGACATGAAATATGATCCCCCAATATATTCAGTTTCATTTCCGTTGCGGCGTGCAACCCTCTCCAACAATATAAAATTAACAACTCTTGATTGTAATGAAAATACTCTAATAAATACCACATTCGATAAGAATTTACTAGGCAACAAAGAATACAATGATTATAATTTATTGAGGAAACAAGTAATGACAAGTAGCAATTAATTGTGAAAATATCAGGGAGAAATAGGCAATTTCATATTTAATATGCTAAATGTCAAGTAGCAATTAAGACACATAAATCAAATAAAAATGTAACAATTATTGCATGAATTCAAGAATTAATAATTGACAAGGAATATGAGAGAAATAATTATTATAATAATTAATTCGTGTTTTAAAATAATTTATGATTTTTAAATAATCATCCAAACAATTAATTGACAAAGTATAGTCACTCGTCACCTTGCCTATACATCGTTACACATGAAATTCAAGTAACAAATAATTCAAGGGTTCTATTCCCTCAAGTCAAGGTTAACCACGACACTTACCTCGCTTTGCAACCAAATTGAAGATTCCATTGCACCCTTGCCTCGTGAATTAATGTCTGAAATCCTTAAATCTAGTCATAAACAATTCAATATACTCAATACAAATCGTAAGAATTAGTTCCATATGAACTTTCTAATTTTGCAGATTACAATCCGAAATTCATCTAAAAAATCAACAGTGGGGCCCACATCTCGAATCTCGGAAAAACTTACGAAATCCGAACACCCGTTTCGAGACGAGTCCAACTATACAAAAATTATCAAATTTCGATGTCAAATTACCTTCAAATCTTAAATTTTCCTTTTTAGAAAGTTTTACAAAAATTCCAATTTCTTCCATCTAAATCTGAAATAATGATGAATATAAACCTGGATTTATAAAATATAATCACTATATGATAAAGAATACTTACCCAGCTCAAAAACTGAAAAACGCCTTTGAAATCGCCCTTAAACCGAGACTCAAAACTCAAAAATGAGTATAAATGGCTACTTCCGATTTTTATGGGTTTTTCCCAGACCTTTCCGCATCTACGGACACTTGACCGCATCTGCAGATTCCGTTTTTGCGGAAATAAGGTCGCTTATGTGGGCTGGCTCGCTTCTGCGGACTCGCTTCTGCGAAGAGGAGTTTGGTTCTGCACAAGGTTGCCCCTTCCCCCTTTCCCGCTTTTGCGACGCGTGGAATGCTTCTGCGGTCGCACTTCTGCGATAGCCCATCTACTTCTGCGAGGCATGGCTCACTTCTGCGGTCAAGACTTCGCAGAAGCAAAGGCACCAGAAATAGCAAAATTCCAGATTTTGCTTAAGTCCAATTTTTGTTCAGATTGCGATTCGAATCAGACTCGGGGAACTCGGGATACCGTCTGAATATACCAACAAGTCTCATAACATAATACAGACTTACTCGGGGTCTCATATCACGTCAAACAACGTTGAAATTATAATTTACACCTCGATTCACATTTTTGAGTTTCAAACTTTTTAATTTACAAAACTCGTTCCGGAACGTATTAAACAAATACGGAATGACTTCAAATTCGGTACAAAAATATAACATAACAGAGCTATTCCAATTTCCAGAATCGGATTCCGACCCTGATATCAAAAAGTCAAATCTGTGATCAAATGTTTGGAAATCTTTTGCCTTTAAATTACTAGTTTCCGTTAAATGGTCATAACTTGAGTTAGAGACTTTCAAATTAAATTCCGGGCACACACCCAAGTCCCAAATCACGATACGGACATACCGGAATAGTCAAAATACTGATCAGGGTCTGTTTGCTAAAAATGTTGACCAAAGTCAACTTAATTGTGTTTTAACGCTCTATTTCATATTTTATTCTATTTTGTACATAAAAACTTTCCGAAAAATTATGCGGACTGTGCACGCAAGTCGATGAATGATGAATAGTGCTTTTCGAGGTCTTAGAACACAGAAATAATTATTAAATTTAAAGATGACCTTTTGGGTCATCACATACTCCACCTCTAAAACAAACGTTCGTCCTCGAACGGAATTAGTAAAGTACCTGAGCTGGTGAAATGGTGTGGATATTTACTCTGCATGTCCGACTCGGACTCCCAAGTAGCTGTCTCAATTGATTGACATCTCCATTGCACCCGAACTGAAGGATAACTCTTAGACCTCAATTGTTGAACCTGTCGGGCTATGTTAGCTACCGTTCGTAAGTCAAATCCTTGTCCAATTGGACTGAGCTAAAATCTAACACATGGGACGGGTCATCATGATATTTTGGGAGCATAGACACATGGAATACCGGATGAACTGCTGATAAACTAGGTGGTAGTTCAAGCCTGTAGGCCACTTCACCCACCCTTTCAAGAATTTCAAAGGGTCTAATATACCTAAGGCTCAACTTGCCCTTCTTTTCGAATCTCATTACACCTTTCACAGATGAAACCCAGAGCAATACTCTCTCTCTAACCATGAATGCAATGTCACTAACTTTGCGGTCTGCATAACTCTTTTTCCTAGACTGAGCTGTGCGAAGTCGATCCTGAATAATTTTGTCCTTATCCAAGGCATCCTGTACCAAATAGCTACCCAACAACCGAGCCTCTCACGGTTCAAACCATCCAACTGGCAAACAACACTGCCTTCCGTATAATGCCTCATATGGAGCCATCTAGATGCTCGACTGGTAGCTATTATTATAGGCAAACTCCGCAAGTGGCAAGAATTAATCCCAAGAACCTCCAAAGTCTATAACACAAGCGCGAAGCATATCTTCCAATATCTGAATAGTGCTCTCTGACTGTCCATCTGTCTGTGGATGAAATGTTGAACTCAACTCAACTTGTGTGCCTAACTCGCGTTCTACAACCCTCCAGAAGTGCGAGGTAAATTGCGTACCTCGTTCTAAAATAATAGACTAGGGCATACCGTGAAGGCGTATAACCTCGCGGATGTAAATCTCTGCTAACCATTCTGAAGAATAGGTAACTGGTACTGGAATAAAATGTGCTGACTTGGTCAACCTGTCCACAATGACCCAAACTGCGTCGAATTGTCTTTAAGTCCATGGGAGCCCAACAACAAAATCCATAGTGATACGCTCCCGCTTCCACTCAGAAATTTCTAACTTCTAAAGCAAACCACCAGGTCAATGATGCTCGTACTTGGCTTGTTGACAATTTAGACACCGAGATACATATGCAACTATATCCTTCTTCATTCTCCTTCACAAATAATGTTGCCGTAAATCTTGATACATTTTGGCGGCACCTGGATGAATAGAATATCGGGAACTGTGGGCCTCTTTCCGAATTAATTCATGAAGCCCATCCACATTAGGCACACAAATACGACCCTGCATCCGTAGAACTCCATCTTTCCCCACAGTGCGTGTCCTTAAGGACAAGCAAATGAGAATCATCATATTGTCACTCTCTGATACGCTAATATAATGAACACCGAATGATTGTGCAAGCTAGAACCCAACTGGGTTCTGAAACATCTAACCTTACGAACTGATTAGCCAAAGTATGGACATCAGCAACTAACAGTCTCTCACCAACCGGAATATAAGCAAGGCTGCCCATACTCACAGCCTTTCTATTCAGCATCGGCCACCACATTAGCCTTTCCTGGGTGATACAAAATGGTGATATCATAGTCCTTCAACAACTCCAACCATCTTCTCTGCCTCAAATTAAGATCTTTTTGTTTTAACAGATACGGTAGGCTACGATAATCAGTAAATACCTCACACGATACACAGTAAAGGTAATGCCTCCAAATCTTCAGCGCATGAATAATGGCTGCTAATTCTAAGTCATGAACATGATAATTCTTCTTGTGAACTTTCAACTGCCGTGACGCATATGCAATTACCCTTCCATCTTGCATCAATACTGCAACAAGCCCAACACGAGATGCATCGAAATATACCATATAATATCCTGAACCCGTAGGTAATACTAACAATGGTGTCGTAGTCAAAGCAGTCTTGAGCTTCTGAAAGCTCAAACCACACTCGTATGACCATCCGAATGGAACACCTTTCTAGGTTAGTCTTGTCAATAGGCTTGCTATAGATGAAAACCCTTCTACGAACCAACGATAATAACTCGCCAAACCTAGAAAACTTTGTATCTCTGTAACTGAAGTAGGTCTAGGCCAATTATGAACAACCTCAATCTTCTTAGGATCCACTTTTATGCCTTTTTCCGATACAACATGCCCCAAAAAGGCAACCATGTCTAACCAAAATTCGCATTTTGAAAATTTGGCATATAACTTATTATTATTCAAAGTCTGAAGCATAATCCGAAGATGTTGCTCATGCTCCTCTTGACTGCTGGAGTAAATCAAGATGTCATCAATGAATACAACCACAAATGAATCCAGATAGGGCTTGAACACCCGATTCATCAAATCCATAAATGATGTTGGGGCATTGGTCAACCCAAATAATATCACTAGGAATTCGTAATGCCCATACCGAGTCCGAAAAGCTATCTTAGGGACATCGGATGTCCTAATCTTTAACTGATGGTAACCAGACCTCAAATCGATCTTTGAAAATACCTTGGCACCCTGAAGCTGATCGAATAAGTTATCAATTCTTGGCAACAGATATTTATTTTTTATAGTGGCCTTATTCAAGTTCCGATCATCTATACACATCCACATAGAGCCATCTTTCTTCTTTACAAAAAGTACTGGTGCACCCTAAGGAAATACACTGGGTCTAATGAATCCCTGATCAAGCAAGTCTTGTAATTGTTCCTTCAATTCTTTCAATTCCGGCGGGGTCACATAGTATCATGGAATAGAAATGGGCTGAGCTCCCGGAGCCAAATCAATACAAAAGTCTATATCTCTGTCGGGTGGCATCCCCGGCAAATTTGCAGGAAATACTTATGGAAATTCACAAACAACTGGTACTGAGTCCATAGAAGGAACATCCTAACTAGGATAGCAAATATAATCCAAATAAACTAGACACCCCTTCTCGACCATACGCTGAGCCTTCATATAAGAAATAACCATGCTGGTAGAATGACTAGGAGTTCCTTTCCACTCTAATCGAGGTAACCCCGGTATGGCTAGGGTCACCGTCTTGGCATGACAATCCAATATAGCATGATAAGGTGACAACCAATCCATACCCAAGATGACATCAAAATCTACCATATCAAGAAGTAGAAGATCCATACTAGTCTCAAGACTCCCAATAGTAACCACACACGAACGATAGACATGATCTACTACGATAGAATCTCCCACCGGAGTGGGCACACACAAGAGTACTCAGAGAATCATGAGGCATCGCCATATATGAAGCAAAATAAGAAGACACATAAGAATAAGTAGATCCTGGATCAAATAGAACTGAAGCATCTCTATGGCAAACTGGAACAATACTTGTAATCATAGCATCAGATGATTCGGCCTCAGGCCTAACCAGAAAAGCATAAAATCAGAGTTGGGCCCCACAACTCTAAACCACGTCTCTGGGACGACCTCTAGCTGGCTGGCCTCTACCTCTAACTGCCTGACCTCCACCTCTAATGGCCTGACCCCTACCTCTAGCTGGCTGAGTAGGAAGTGAAGCAACCGGTGCCGGTATGATGGCACGAGAATCCTGCCGAGATCTGTTACTCAACAACCTAGGGCAATACCTTCTGATATGACCAATGTTCCCACACTTAAAACACCCATCGTGCTATCGTGGCTGCTGAAGCTGAAGCTGACCCGAACGGGACGGATAACCGTTGTAGCGACTCTGGAGTACACTAAATGATGGCTGCCCAGAGTAAGGCATAATAGGATCGTGACTCCCTGTAGCACGATGATATGTCTGAAGTGTTGAGTGAAACGGTCTGGGAGGATGACCCCTACCAATATTAGCCCTGCCTCCAGATGAGGCACCACTAAACCCACCGAACTAACGAGGCATGTTATCAGACCCCTGCCCTCTCTCCTGTGCAAGCACCATCTCGATCCTCCTAGCAACATTAGCAGCCGCTTGAAAGGAAATCTCACTTCCGGTCTCCTTGGCCATGAATTCTGATAGGGTGAGTGAGTCCATCAATAAACCTCCTCACTCTCTGACCCTCAATAGGTAGTAAAAGGAGAGCATGACGGGCTAAATCCACAAAACGGTTCTCGTACTGAGTAATAGTCATAATACCTCTCTGTAGACGCTCAAATTGCCTGCGAAAATCCTGTCTCAATGTGATAGGGAGGAACTTCTCTAGAAATAGCCGTAAGAATTGCTCCCGGGTCAATGCAGGCAATCCAACTGGTCTGATCAACGTATAATCTCTCTACCACCTCTTGCCGGAACCTGTCATCTGGAATACAGCAAAATCGACCCCATTGGTCTCAACTATACCCATATTCCGCTATACCTCATGGCAGCGGTCAAGGTAATCCTCTGGGTTCCCAGAAGGTGTACCACTGAAGTGAACTGAAAAGATCTTAGTAAGCTTATCCAGTCTCAATAAGGGTTCAGAAGACATGGCGGGCCTATCACCGGCCTGTGCCGCAACAACTAGCTGAACTACCCCAACTGGCGGGGCTGTTGGAGCCTAATACTAGGGAGCCATCTGCTCCGGAGCGGGAGTAGTGG